>VYXC01008459.1:2647070-2685242 GCA_013397175.1 Platysteira castanea | reverse complement strand
GCGGGGCTCCGCGCCGGCCCCTCGCACCTCGCCGGCGGAGGTGGGAGGAGGAAGGGGGGCGGCGGCGAGGCGAGGCTTTTCCCGGGGGCGGCGCGGGTGGAGCGGGCAGGATGGAGGCGGCGGGGGCGCCCAGGGATGCGGTCCCCGCCACCCGCGGCCCCTCCACGGCGCCCAAGGTGGCCGGGGGTGGGGGCGAAGTTTGAGGTGAGGAATTGGGCCTTCCTGGGATAGCGGGGTGGGGGAGAGCCTGAACGTCCTGCCCTCTTCCAGGTAAGAAGATGGCAGGGCGAAGGCAAAAGGGCTGGTCTCCTTAGGGGAGTCAGCAGAAAAGGCTGCATGTCCCTCTCCCCCACCGAGGAGGTGGCAGCGAGAGAAAAGGGTTGGGTGGAGGAAGGTAGGGAGGGCAAGAATGTCCCTGGCCACCTTGTGTCGTTTAGGAAGGGACTGCGAGGCAGGGAAGGGATGCAGACCCTCCCAGGCAGAACAGTGGGCATGGCAGACCTGGCTTCTCATCACACAAGATAATTGAGGTGGGCAGAGGGAGAAATTAATATAATTTCCCAGTACAAGTGAAGCAGCAAGGAAAGGAGGAGCTGAGTTTGGCAGCCCACTGGCTTTGATCGACCACAGCAGGAAACGTGGGAGCAGGGGAAAGGAAGATGGCAGGGGAGGGTTGACACGGGGTGAGGTGTGTCTGGGAGAGATGGAGATGGGCAAGCAGTCTGCTGTCCTTCGGGGCTGCAAGGTTTCTGAGAGCTGGTGGTGCATAGCCACAGGTTCCCACTGCATGGGTGGAGGCTTAAAAGGGGATTTGGCTGTCAAAGTGCAGGGCTGGAGTTTATGGACTGGTGTTTTCCAGATAGGGGCTGCGAGCTGATCTCCTCCGGGGATGCCAAGGAGAGGATTTCGAGGCCAGCTCGGTACTGTTGGTAGATGGCACTGGGTGGATAGGTGGCATGCATCTTTATTCTAGTGAAGTGGAGAAATTACCACATTTCCCAATGAGGCTTAACACAGTGAAAGGTTAAAACCTCCTCATTCCTTCTTTACACACAAATTTTTGTGAGCGGGGATGAAAACCAGGTGGAAAGGATTCTGAATTCTCTCATTTTGGCTGGATATCTGTGACAACAAGGTTGACGCATACACTTTCAGTTTGCAAGAAATTGTTTGCTCTCCTCACTGTTGCATCGTAAGTGCCTTGAATCTTTAGCAGCTCAGAACTTCCTTCTGTTCATGAAAGCCATTTAACTTCATCAGTGTGAGAAAATACAGCTCGGTCTCCCTCCATTATGTAGGAGAGAGCGGAACCCTTCCGTGCTCATTGGGGACAAAGTAACAATTTGTGTGACAGGATAGGGTTTCCAGTTCTCCTGTGTATTTTTTGAGACTTTAAGAAGTAGCCTTAAAAAGTAACCCTCCTCTCTCAGGAGAACTAGGCCTGTCCATCCTAAGAGCTCACTGCAACTGTTTTTAAACCTGGATCGTTCGACACCAAGTTCCCAGTTGGCAGGTGTGAGATAAAAATAATTGTTTCACCTTGTTTTACATGTAATCATTTGTATGCAGTTATAAATATGTTTATAATTCAAGGCAGAATATGAATATTCTATCATTTTTGAGCAAAATCTGGATTTTTATCCTGTCTCTGAGTTTTAACTTCTTGTTGCACAGATCAACTTTTTGTTAGTTTCACAAGGTCAGTATTTTAAAATCAGTAATTATTCCTATCTTAGACTTTGTGACCTGTTAAAGAAAGAGTAGCAATTAATAGCTTTTGGGTTTACTAGTTTCTACACACCCTCAACACCTTATACCTGTAACTAATAATGACTTTTCCATTCTTCCTGCATCATGTCAGATGAGGCTTCCAAAGGGCCATGGGCTTCAATGCCCAGACTGCGTAAGCCAAAGAGCGAAAATTAATACACATGTTCTTGAATGTTAAGCTATTAAGGGATCAGTGTGCCAGGCCCGTGGCACATGGAGAAGTTAGTGGGAGGTAAGGTAGGATGTCAACTTAGATATTAACAGCTCTGTGGTTAGTGGCCATTGTGAACTCTCTAACCTTAAAGTAAATATGAAGGAGCTTTTTTTCTTTCCGTGTTAGTGAGTAAGCTGCCTCAATTTATTTTGCATTTAGAAGATGACAAGGGCAGGCACCTAAGTAGTTACAGTGTATCTGTGCTGGTTTACTTTGTGCTAACTTGCTTGTTTGTATTTAACCAAATAGTTCTATTTATACAACTTTATGCTGCTTTTCATGATGAAGCTATACTAATTCATGCCACTCAGAGTAAGGCTATCATTTTTACTGTAAAAAGAAGTGGAATTTGAAATCTTACAGTTCCTCAAGAATTTTGAGGAATCTCAGCACCTTCTCATTTCACATGAGCTGCTTGTGCTAAATGCTCCTGAAGATTAGTCCAAGAATTCAGTCATGGAAAAATGTTGATGAAAGCAAAGTGTGGTTTTTAAAAAGTATTCTTAGTGGTGTTATTTAAAAGATGGATGACATGAACCGCTACTGAGAGACTACAGAGACCCTAAACCAGGCAATTTTCATTTGTTTCCTTTTATGAGTAAGATAAGTTAATGATGCAGGCACATTAAACCCAAAAGATTGACAAGCTGCTTTAAAATTGCCTTTTTTGTGGAACCCATGAAGTAAGTAGACGCAGATTTGTTCTTGGTTACACTTGGTTCATAGGGTTAGTTTTAAGGGTTTTTTTAATGTATCTTACAATAAAAATATTCCCTACATTTATGGTATATGTATCCTTCAGACACTTTAAAAGTACAGGTAAGCTGGACATATATATTTTATGGGTTCAGATTCTTTACAGGGCTTTTTGGTTTTTTTCTATATCAGTCTTGTAGAAAGAAGTGCCCAAATACCTGCTTCATCATATTTCTTTGATACTTTTCATGCAATATAGGATGGAGTCAAATGGCATATCCTATTCATCACTGGATTGCAGTATTCTCCTTCTTTCCACCATTGTATATGAACTGAATTCTCAGTAATGCTTGGTACTTGTGTTTAGAAATCATCCAACTGAAGTATTTCTGTGTTAATCTGAAGTCTGGTAACCCTTCACACCCAGATTCTTTCCTAACCCATATAATTTTGTCAATACTTTATATTCTTCCACCAACCTATCCAGAGCTGTCCTTTTAATGGTCTTGGCTCTATCAAACCGTGGAGCTGTGAGCTTAATGAAGACTTTGAAATCTCAAACTGACTTGGGCTCCTATAATGTCCTCATTCTATTTCTCAGTGTTCTTCCTGTAGTCAGAAGTGGTACCTCAGGAATGCAGGGTATCCATGTACACAGGAATGGGTGATGGAGAAACCAGCTTTTTATTTAGTCAAGCCTTCAAGAATTGATAGTTAACGTTATTATATTGTTGAAGTATTCTCTTGCCCTTTCAGCAAAAGAAAAAACAAAAATGCTAAGAAGTGATTATTTTGCTGATAAAACAGCAACTGAAAAGCATTTGCAGCTTTTACTTTGGCTGAAGGAATAGCAAGATTCTCATGTTTAATCTGTCTGACCAGTTCATAAATGTGAGAGTGACCTGGACAGAAGTCAAACAGGCCGAACACACGACTTTCTTATTTACAGTAGTGCAGGGAGGAGAGATTGTTTTTTAAGCAGTATTTTTTCTAGAAGTGTTACAAGAAAAAAGTATAATGTAGTTTACAGTGACCATATTTTGAGTAATGGCAGTGTTGAAAACTTGCAAAAGACCAATTCTAAATAATTTTTAAGTGTGGTTAATGAAGATTTATCTTGACTTTAGAAACACTAGAACCTTAGGAGTATTTACTTTCAAAATGTGTATGTAATAGAATTCAAATGTATACTCTGCTACCTCTTAGAGTGAGCTTTAGTGATCAAGTAAAAGGCTACTTTTGGAAGCACCTTGGATCCAAGTTCTGCTTTCAGTGCTGACTTTACGTTACATTCACTTTCTAAGCTGCAAGAAAAATGTTACAAAGTAGGAAGCTTTTTTTTTTAAGTCAGAATTCAGCAGAAGTACATTGGTAAGATATGGCATCTGTCAGTAAGCAGATGTGTTGAAATCTTCAACTTCATTCACGCAGATTACCCAGGCGCTGACAAATATTAATGTCTGTAGGCTGGCAGTGTACACGTGTCTTTCTCTTTGTAAATGATATATTTTTGTTTTAATCGTAAATCAACAGTTAGAATTTGCAGGAAGATGGAAAAATGTTCCCATCCTTTTTCTGGAGACAAATAGCAATTTTGACTTTGTTCTTTATCTGAGTCATATTAGAAAATGTAACTCTGGTTACCAAATTGTTTCCGTCTGCAGTGTTTTCTTGGGCACTTTTCCTTGTGCTGCATGAGCAGTATTAAAAGGTTTGTTCACTCTTTTATGCTGGTCACTAAAATTCAGGAATTCCTCCAAATTTTGTTCTGTAAATGGCTTTTGAAAAGAAATGGTTTTATTACATTTGATACTGAACACCCTAATGAGGAAACTTTTAAGCTTCAGAAAGATTTGATTTATGTAATGCCATGAAAGTCTGCCCATCTGATATTCCATATGTTATCGGAAATCCGAGAATTCAATCCAATGTATTTTTGCTTTCAATTACCCTGTAGTAAAGCTACTGTAGTTATGGCTTCCACCTACATTACAAACAGTGTTGGGTAAGACAGTGGGCTTGAGTCCATGTAACATGGTGTTGCTGGTTGCAGCATGTAGTTCTTCAAAGTATTTTTTTGCTGTTTTTAGGACCCTACTCTTAAATTTAGCTTCAGAGACAGATTTTTAGGTAAGTTCGTAAGAATTAATTCTTAAATACTCTTGACAAACAGATGAGTATTGTCCCATTTAACTGGGGAAGTCCATTTTGACTGTCAGACTCTTGTGCCAGAGTATTGATGTCATAGTAAAAGTTTTTTGGAGTCTCTGTCTGTTGCAGGTATATTCAGGAATATGTCCTGACTGTGCTGGAAACCATGAGACAGGATGAAAAATGGTGTTTTGCTTGAGTTATTAGTTTTAATTGATTTCCTAATTTAAGAAGAGTATACTGAACAAATTGTGAACTCAGAGTGTCTTGCTTAACATGTGCCTGGGAGGAACTCTTTTAGGAAACTTTCATATCAAATCTCCTTACATACAGTTAAAGAAAGCCCCAAAATCCAAAACAACAGCAAACTTGTATGCACCCTTCCTCTGAATGGGGCAGACCTGTGATATGGATGAAACTCCTTAGGCCAGTAAATGTGGTGTGGAGTGGGATGTCTGAACCTGTTTTGTTCAGTAAAGAACTGGCATATCCTAATCTGGCAGTGTCAAGACTTGAAATTGTGCTCTTTTTTTTTTCCCAATGCAGATTTCTGTCAATGTCAGGTCTTCACAGCTGCTGTCTGTACTCATCAATCAGGATCCATAGGAATCTGTAAAACAGGCACAATCCTTTGCATTGTTCTAGTTGGTACTTCCAGGTTATAAACTTGCAGTAGTTCACAAAGATGCTTATCAGTCTAGAACATGAGAATTATTGGAAGATACTGTATTATCAGATTGTGAATTGAAAGAGGGCTGTGCTCTGCAGTCTTCTGTCTCTGATGTTTTGTAATGAAATCTCGGTTTAGGCCACATGTGAAAATGAAAGGTTTTTTTCTGATTTTTAATGCAAATGTTTTTCTAAATCTTAAAATGGCCTAAATGTTCCTGAGGAAAGATACTAGAATTCAGAGACATATTTTGTAGGCCTAATTTAAGGTGTAATGCTGAAATTGATAACAAAACTATAGAAAGCCTGTAATGCTTACATCTGAAATCTCAGCAGCACCAGAGGATTTTCTTATTAAATTTCCAAAGAAGTTTGTGTAACTCTTTCTAGTGATCAGAAGTAATCTGCAAACAATAAATACATTACACTGAATATGTTACTCTCTTTTGACAATGAAAGTTCCAAAAGAGACATTTGTATTTTGTGCAGATACACTAAAAAGAAAAAAAGTTGGGTGTAGTGATAGTAAAACCTGAAGAACAAAACATGGGAAGTTTTTGTTTTCTGTATTAGAAATACAAGGAGGAAATCACTGAAGTCCTGAAACTTACAAAAATCTCCACAGATACACTTAAGAGAAACAAAATTGCAATATTTTAAGAGCAGTACTCGTTACTAATATGGATTCCATAGGTGGTCTATTGGCCAAACGTCTGAACTACTTAACAGCTATTTTCACTAAAATAAACTGACTTGGGGATAAACTTTGTTCTTTGCAAAGAATATTCCAACCTCTTGGTATCTTTCTAGATCCCTATCAACAGTAGCAGATTAAGATGTTATCATTCTCTGTATCATCATTGTGCCTTTATTGTCGTTGAAGTCCACAAAATATAAATTACAAAATAGAAGGTATATATACACTTCTGCTGTTTTCATGCAAAGTCTATTGGGTTTGTTGAGCAAACAAGAGGAAGGGTTAAAACTTAATTGGGAGACTATATGCTGAAGCAGCAGATGCACACCTACATGTTTTGTTCTGCAGGTGTGCTTTGAGGGCAATACCCTTTGGCAGAAAGTTGAAGAGGGTAGTTGAAAATAATGTCTTCCACTGGCTGTTAAATTTTCTGAAGGTATTTGCCAAAACTGAAGACATAAAAGCAC
Organism: Platysteira castanea; assembly: GCA_013397175.1. Lineage (NCBI taxonomy): Eukaryota > Metazoa > Chordata > Aves > Passeriformes > Platysteira > Platysteira castanea. Next base: position 2,678,578 of record VYXC01008459.1, on the reverse strand, counting down.
GCAAGGATGTTGTGTAAAACTAAACTGATTTATTAAAATTTACATAATGTTTTAAAAAACAGAAATTTGGGGCGCTATTCTCAACTAACTGAAATTAATTGTTTATTTGCTGTTACACTAACGTATAAAAATCTGTGGTTTAGTGTCCAAAATAAGAATTACAGATTCACGGAATGGGTCAGGCTGGAAGGGACCACAGTGGCTCATCTGGTCCAACCTCTCTGCTCAGGCAGGGCCATCCCAGAGCACAGGGCACAGGATTGTGTCCAGACAGTTCTGGAATATCCCCAGTGAGGGAGACTTCACAGCCTCTGGTCAATCTGTTCAGTGCTTGGGCACTGCACAGGAAAGAAATCCTTCCTCACGTTCAGGTGGAACTTCCTGGGCATCAGTTTGTGCCCGTACCCCTTGTCCCATTGCTGGGCACCGCTGAGCAGAGCCTGGTCCCTGCTCTGAGCCCTCCCTGCAGATGTTTAGAGAAATAGCCAAAATACTGTTGTTCACATTTTTTTGTTAGTAATAGTAATGCTTTAGAAATTAATCAAGAAACATAAGGAAATCATGTGTACTTAGGGAAATGTATATTTTTCTTTCAGTATTTTATGAAGATACTATATTAGTTGGACTGTGAAAGATAATTTTTTTAAAACTTTCTAAGATAGTTCAATATGGATCTAGGCATGCTTATAACAAACAGTTCTGGCTCTGATAAAGTGTAACTTTTATTGTATATCAGTTAATTTTACCAGTTCAAGGTTCAAAAGCAAGCATTAAGACCTTCTCCCAAAGAAGGCATCTTTTCAGAATAATCTTTTTAACACATCACACTTAACAGATACATATATGTATGTGTATTTAAAAGTTCACATGCATTATAGCTTATGTGAGAATCTGTGGAGATAGATCACATTTTGGAGCTTATGAAAGCTTTAAGTTCCTTTTGTGTGGATTTCTCTTTGGCACTTCGTATAATCATTAGTGAATCTTCTGCTGTCTGAAGTATTTGTTGTATTTCACATTTAGAATAATGTATTGCAGACCTGGTGAATGTATATCTACATTTTCTTTTCTTCTTTTCAATGTAGGATTTTTCAAACTTTTAAGTACTCCACAATTGTCTCCATATTGGAAGCTGTTCAAGCAAGTGGACACTGTCCTAAAGAGTAAGAAACATCTTTTTTTTCTCTTTATTTTGAGGATTCAAGAGCAATCTAGTTGAGGAAGGATACAGAGCTGTTTTGGATAGCCAAAACAGAACTTTAAATAGCATTTGTTTTATATGGTAGTTATAGGTGAATTAGGTTTCTTTTTTTACTGTTGAACTCTTAAAGGTAGGATAAATTACTTGATAGCAGGTTTTCAAATTTTCTTTTTTCTAATAATAAATTTTTGAATGCCTCTATTCAGTTAGTGTATATATTGTAAAACCTTTATGCTTTGACTTTATTTAGCCAACAAAGAACTTTTAAATAAGCAGAGATTTAGGAACAAAAAAATATATTAAAATGCATAGGACCGGACAATTAAATAGTTTCAAACTCCATTCTGATTTCTGGATGTGAAGAGGACTTGGGCGTGACAGGAGCTCTCTTTCTATGATGGGATTTCCAGTATGGAAAACCAGAACATCTAGAGCAAGTTTTCTGACAGTTTTGGTACAAAATTCCTATCACTTCACATAGATGGTAAACAAAGATGGATGTATTTCAGCAGCTTTCCCCTAGGTATGTGTTTGGGTACATGCTTATCTCATATGAATTTTAGAAAAATACCTCTCTGCATTAGGTGTCCCTATTATTGCAGAGCAGAGACATTTCAGTTTAGCAACCTTGGAATAAGTCTTGGAAAGTTACTGAATAATAAAAGGAGGATAAAGATAGTAATTTATGTACCAAATTAGTACCAGGTTTTTTTTTTTTAATGGAACATTGCAGGATTTGGTAGTTGCTATAACCAATTTATATCTTCCACATACGGTTACAGCATTGTTTCAAAGACGTAGGGAAAGGAACTAATTATGTTAAAATCTGGTTCTCAGTGCAGTAATAGATACTATGTTATCTTCTAACAAAGTTTAAAGTTTCAACTGCATTAATGGTTCTGTCAAGGTGTTTGGCCTCACAAATCTATATTTAGGGAAAGAGGAATCTCTGTATTGGAACTGGAGGATGTTTGGTGTCTTGGACACAATCATATTTTTGAAATGGAAAAACACACTGGTGTAGAATATCAGTTCATATACAGACTTTTTGTCTCTTTTAATGTTAGAGGGTAGATCTGTGTGCTTTGAGGCTTTTACACACAGGTCCTAGAGGTGCCCCTCTCCCCCCCACCCCTGCACATTTTCCCTTAAACTTTGTAATGTTTTGAAGCCTCTTTTAGATTAAAAGAGAACCTCTTGAAACTGAGCTCCTCTACCTACCGTCAAGGCGAGGAATAGGATAAAGCTGTCACGCAGGTATTCTCTCCTCGAAGGCAGTGTCAGTTCCCAGTGAAGTCCATCTGTCAGTGTGGAACAGCACGCTGTTGGTAAAAGACATGTGCAGGGCGTCTCAGACTGACAGGTTTAAAACCTAACCTCAGAACTTTTCTTGTTGGTTTTGAGTACTTATATTGTTTCTTAAAGTTGCCCTAAACCTTTTAATATTGTGGCACAAACTACCCTTCATCCTTAGAGGTTTGAAGACTTGGGTTATTTTTTGTGGTCCTACAAAATGAATATGTACCTATTTACCAGACACTTACAAAATCATAGCTACTCGTGATTGTGTATTAATTCTGGTGTTCTTGGTTTTATGATACCTAGTGAGTTTTTGAGTTTCAAGTATTGCATTTGAATGTACACTCCTGAAGTTGGTTATTGTGTGACTTGTTTAACATGCTTTATTTTCAGGTCTCTGATGATGAGGTATCCATCTGGATTTAAAACGCATCTCTGAGCTTCTTAATTCTTCATTAAAGAGATGTGTTCTATATTCATGGGTAAGAATATTTTTAATGTTGACTTGGGCCATTTTATTTAAGTATCTTGTGATATATTTTTAATTTAGAAGATTTCAGCAACTTATTTTTATCTTAAAGGTTTATCAGGTGCCTATGCTAGCTCTTAATTTTGACCCAAGCTAATAATTAAAATTTGGAATTCAAATATCTAAGTATTAATGCTATAATTAAATCACTAACTCTTAGCATTACAGATAGAGCAACAGTGGTATATAGGTAAAGAATTTATTAATTGGTCTGTGATTTGAGAGTAATTTCCTGATATATAAAGTTCTATAGGCTTTAATCTTGCCACACATCTTTTAAATTTGGAGTTTGGGAAAGAAAGTGATTCTAACTCGGAATGCAACCAAAAGCAAAGGGTCTGAATTTTGTGCAGTCAAAAGAAACACCACCACCTTTTCTCAATAACATAAACCTAATTTGGTCTGAAGAAACTTTGTGATATTACACACACCTGTACTTCAAAACAGTAGAAAAAAAGAAACAACCACAAAAGACTATCTAGAAATTATGATATTTTCAAAAAAGTGATTGGTATTTTTAATTTTTGTTGGTCTCTGAAGAAAACAGGTACGTTTACTTCATACATTACAGAATTTGTTATTATGTCTTCTCTCCATATATTAAGTACATCTTGCTGAAATATCATTTTGAGGCTTCATAGATTTACCTTGAGTTAAAAATTAATGTTAATATGGATCTCTTAAAGAAGTATAGTAAGTATCCTAAACAAATGCTGTGTGGCTTTTTGATACCATGTTGTTTTATACAGAGAGTTCTATGAAATACTTTCTCTTTGGGGTGGTTTTGTTCCATTCTCATTAAGGAGTTGTCCCATTTACAGTGAAGGCGGACATGGCTGAGAATGGTAGAAATTTGTTTTCAGTTAGGGAATAAAAGAGTTTATATCTACTAAATGTTCTTTTTTAGTCTTCTATATTGCTATGATTTTGAGGAAATTATGTCCCTCTGTGCCTTTTAAATTTAACATGTACATTGATCTTTAAATCTATGATAGAACATCATTTATATTGGCGCATCAGCAGGAAGTAACTTCTGTATTATTTAATTAACTCAGCTTTTTGAACTTGGCCAAAGCTTTAGTTAAAATCTGACAAGTAATAATAGTGTAATTGTCTCTTAATATTGGGAAGGGAATGTCTTTTATTTCTAAATATTGTGCAGAAGTGATCAGTCTTTTGAGTATCTGGGTTTTACCACGCTGTATTGCACCTCTTTTGACACAGTATTCCATCTGCTAATAGACGGGCAAACCATAGCAAGCCACAAAGCTGTCCTGCTGCTGCATGTTACATAGAATTTAGCAAATACAGTGAGTTTTTTTCAGTCTCCTTGGCAGATTTCTTGTTTGTTATGCCTGGTTGCATTGCTTCCCTAAAAAGTGCCCAAAACTAAACCCTTTGCATTCATATAATGTAAAACTGTTTCCTAGTTATGACTCTGTATTTACCCCCTGTGTGTCCTTTTCCTGCAGTCTGGATTTCTGTTATGTCATGCTTTTATGACTTGTTTTAATTCCTTCTGGTTGCTAACTTGTCCCTAGCTTCTCCCTGAGATGGCTTCTGTTATTTGTCTGGATAGCCATTACTTCAACTTCTTTTGAGAAAAATGGTCACCAAAGTCACTGATTTCTCTTATCTTTGGTACGGTCACACATCAGTCATGTGAATGACTACCTGGTATATCAAAGTGTGAAGTTGTGGGTATCATGGTAATGTGCTTAAGCTCCACCTGATTTACTTGCTTATAACTAGAGTAGCTTGTTTTCTGTTGTCAGTTCAGCAAAAGTAGTCAAAAATGCAACGAAATAAATATATATTGAAATAAAACACATCAGATTTTTTTGATTATATTTCTTTTACTGCTATCCCCACTTCATGTTTTGAGACTGAAATTTGGTATCCATTCCCTTATGTTTTTGTGTGAGTTCAGTCTTTTTTTGATGTATTCTGTAAAATAAATCTTGTTTTCCTTTTCTTCTGGCATGAGACAGACATGAAGTTTCCTTGAAGACTATGGGTAAAAGTGCTTCCCTGGTCAAAACCCGGCTTCTCCTTGCAGTAGAGTTGTGTTAAGGCTATCTATAGTGGTATTCTTTCCAAAGGAGGTTTGGGTTGTTGGGGTTTTTTTGGGGTTTTTTTTTGTCACTTCACAATCTCCTCTTTACATAGAAGATTTCTTCATAATAAATTTCTGTTGATCTAATTAGCTGGGAGAGGCTTCTTGTGTACCTAGCTTTCAGATTTCTCAGTTTGGAAGTTCATCTCTGCTATCCAACTTGCTTGGATCCTTGAAGTGAAGCTGACATCTTCAGGCTATATTTCCTATTTATACCTACTAACATTTCTTTGTTTTATAAAACCTTTGCCTTTTAAAAGGGGAGTTCATTTTGTTTGTTCATTATTTCCTCTTTTGTTTTCCTTTTGCTGAAAGGAAGTAGGTAAAACTAAGAGGGAAAGTGTTTCTTGGGTTTTGAGTCAAGAAGTAAATTTCTGTGAGGCCGGCTCTGAGTGTGCTGCAGTGATTCCAGCTGTTCTGCAGGCTTTTCTCCCTTTCCTTACTGTAAAGGAAAACATGAAGAGTCAGTAAAACATGAAGAGATTGTCTAGTGTATGTGTTTGTTTAATACGAGGTTGGTTTAGTCCTGTTGAGTAGTTCTAGGCTTCTGTAATTAATAGCATGTACACTAGTTAATAACTGTACATGCTTTGTATCTATATTGCTAAAGATGGAAGAAATAGCTCCTTTTTTCCCTCTGTTTTTTCCAGTTAGCAAAAATTGATCAGATTCAGTATGTAAACTTACTGATACAGGCTTCAAATTTGAGAGTTTATCAGTAGTCCTTGATAGCCTGGAACATGACATTTTACTCATGGCTACCATAATTTCCATCTTATCTTTCCTCAGGTGGGGTTTCTTGAATTGCTTTTGTTCTGTGTCTATGGTATTTTTCCTCCTATTTAATCTGAATTGGTTTTCTTCTGAGCTAAAATAGCTCTCTCCTGACTTATCTTTTGAGTTGCGATAAACTATGCTGAGCTATTATTACATTAGCAATGTTATAACCCATGCCAGACCTTCTAGCTGGATCCTGCTGTTTGTTTGTCATCTGTTGGAAGGTGTTCCATACTGGGAAAGTCATCATTATGTTGCTTTTAATCATAAGTAGACAAGTAAATCAGTGTTAGAAGATAGAGGTCTAATTTATATTAATGCTTTCTTTATCTTGGGACTTGAGGAGATCCCAGCTTCAGGCAATAACTTGCACATGTATAATCTGGGATCCACGGCTGATTTGCTGTGCTAAGATGTCATCTGCCTAAGCTTCTGTCACTTCTTTTTTATCATGCTTGTTCTCTTGCTCACTGACACACCTATCCATACCTGCTCGGTGTCTCTCAGGCTGATACAGGATCCATCTGTCCTTCTTATGTGTAGACCAGAAGTTTCATATACTCAAACCCTAAAGGAGGTTTGTGAATTTAAGTTTGGTTTTATTCTGACTATAGTCACACCACCTTCAGTGGCCTAGGAGTATATGCAGCATGGGTTTTCATCAGCTTGCCGAAAAATACTTTGGGCTTAGTAGGTTCAGCATGAGCCTTTTCCATCACAGACTATTTCAGATTTACAGGGTGTTCATTTCTGGATGGACCCTATACTCATTTTATTCTTAGGAAAATTCATTAATGAGGAATTGCAATTGAAGGTGAACTTTAGTAGAAGGGTCAGGAATTAAAAGTTGTGGCTGGTTTTTTTCCTCTTTTTCTTTAATTAGACATATGTACTGACAGGATAAAGGAATGCTTATTTCATGAAGGTGCTCATTTAAAGTGATTGCTCCCCTATTTTACATGGTTACCAGTTATCTGGGGAGTTACATTATCAGACACACATTTTCATTCCTTTCCCATTCTGTTTGATTACACTATAAATGTGCGAGTTTTTAGGCTAAAGTTAAATTAACCATGCTTTTCAACTCTCCTGTAATCCCTCACTGCAGATCAATTAATTGGTGATTACTCAATGATACTATGAATAAATAGTTTCAAATGTTTCAAAACTAGGTGTGCAAACTCCCTCAAATGAAAGCTTGTTCTTTTTGGGTTTTCTTTGTATCATTGCATTCATTCTCTTGTCTTTCCTTCTAAGAAGAGTCTGTTATGTCTTAAATGTGATAAAATGCAGTTTCTCGGCAACTTGCAAAATGCAACTTAAATAGAAGAAACAAGTATCCCAGTTTTTCCTAATGAATTTAAGCTTTGACTTAAATGTAGTTTATAACATTTCAAGTTTTTTTCTTTAAACATACAGGATTATTATATACATCTTATGTAGTCTATGATGTCTTTGCTATAAACAAATTCTAATCCTGGAGTACTAAAACCCAGTTCTGGTCCAATTTGGTAGTTTTAATGAATATGACCAAGGAGAATCTAAAATTGTGCTTTGAGTGAATAAAACAAATGAAACCATTACATTTAAAACATATTTATATAAGGGACAAAAATTATAAACCCTGCACCAGGGCATCAAGTATAAGCAAGAATAACTTATTTGATTTGTAGTTTAGCTGAAGTTTATATTACGAACAAAGTATCAGAAATCCTTAAAAGTGTTGGGAAGGGGAAGGAAGGATGAGGTGAGTCATTAAAGTAAATTTTTCCTTTCTTTTTTTTCTCCCCACTCCTCTCCCTCAGGATGCTTTAACACTTGAAGACGAATGTTTCATCAGAAGCACTGATGGCTGTTGGCATGCCTTGGATAAGGTGGTGACCGCTGGATGTCATTTGTTTCTGTTCATTGCAGAGAGATAAAATTGACTCCATTTGGAGTTGAGAGCAAAAGCAGAACAGACCTCTCAAGATGACTGATCCTATGATGGATTTTTTTGATGATGCCAATCTTTTTAGTGAGACCTTAGAAGGTTTGTCAGATGATGCCTTTGTTCAACCTGGACCTGTTTCACTTGTTGATGAATTGAATTTGGGTGCAGAATTTGAACCTTTGCACATAGACTCACTGAACCATGTGCAAGATGCTCAAAATCAACAAAAGATGAGTGAGTTTGATCAGCTGAATCAGTATGATTCACTGAAGCTTCACTCAGTAAATCAGTCTTTTAATAGCTCAGCTGACAATGTCTTATCACCACACTCTCAGTTCAATTGTTCACCAGTTCATCCGCAAAACCAGTCCAATGGGATGTTTCCAGATGTGGCTGATGGTAGTCCTATGTGGGGTCATCAAACTGCCACAACTGTTTCAAATCAAAATGGGTCCCCTTTTCACCAAGGACATTCTCAGTCTATGCAGCAAAACAAAAGCTTTGTAGCACACCATGACTTTGCCTTATTTCAGGCTAATGAACCACAGCATCAGTGTGCCTCGCTACGGCCGCAGCAAAGCAGGAACAACACGGGGCAGGATGCTCTGAGTCAGCCAAAAGACTTCATGGAAGTTAACGTGTCTTCTTCCCTCAGAGTCAGTGTTAACCACCCACCTTCAGTTTCTAATCCATCGACTTCACAGCAGCCTCTGTCCGTTCAACAGTTTTCTCAAACTGCAAGTGCTTCAATACATTTTTGTGGGAATCAAGAAGGAAATTTTGATGGACAGTCCCCAACTATTACTCCATGTTCTGTCAGTAATAGTCAACAATTTTCATCTCCGTATTCTTACTCTAATAATCACATTTCTCCTACCAGCCTTCTTCAGCCTACAACAGCTCTCTCTACTAGCCAGCAGACACACTCTATCTCTGACTTCACTGGAAGCGATGCCTTTACATCTCAAACAGGGACCAAGCAAGAAACAACTGAGCACATGTTGAATCCTAATACAGCTTTGAATTCAAGTACTTTTCAAATGTTGCATTCTGCGCATCCTCAGGGCAACTTTAGTAGTTCAAAACTCTCTCCCGTGAATATTAATTTTCCAGCCTCCACTGGTTCTGCTTCTCAGATAAGCCATTTCACTGACCCTATTGAAAGCAATGGTTTTACATCTTTAGATGACAATTTACTTCATCAAGTGGAGACCCATAGTGAACCATTCACAGGACTTGACCCGGACGACCTCCTGCAGGAAGACCTTCTGCCACAGTTCGATGACTCTGCGTTTGTTCAGGATAGCACAAGCCATGTTTTAGAGCATGACCTAGAACACCACATAACCCCACAGCAAGTGACACCGCCATCCGAACTCGTTCGGGCACAGTCTCAAACTCAGATCCATCCTTGGCATTCTTCAGTTTCTAATCAGCACCTGCAAGGCAGAAGTCGTGCAACCTTACAAGGACAGGTATGTAGGGATTTGGGGAGTGGGGATTTGAACTGTTTGATTTGGTTGATCAGGTGAAATAAATAACAGTGACTAGTGCTTGAGTCAAAGCATGATAACTGAAGTCTCTGAGCTCTTATTTGACCCTGAAGAAGTCTGGGTAACAGCTAGTTTAGGAGAAAGAAAAACCCAGTTGACGCAGACCTTGCTTTCTCCTGTTGTTTTCTAATCACTGTAGAAAGCAAGACTTACGTGATCTTATTCAGATAAAATGGTGTTGCTCCTTCTGCTGCTCGTAGTTCTGAAGTACAGCTGAGAAAATTTACTGGTTTATGATTTTGGAGCAAATATAATGGTTTATTGTCTTGAAAAGTACTTAGAGAAACATGTTTTTAAGAGCTTTGGTAAGGTTTGTGTGGCTGATTTCCTGCAAGAATTGCAGTGGTTATGTTGTTGCACTGTCCTTTGCTTTGTGTCTTTGTGCTCATGCTCATTGCCTAAAAATACACACTTATTATTCTTGTTTTTGATGTGATGAATAATAATAGAAAACATATAAAAAGCTGTGTGTATGTTGAATTTTGTTACTTTTGGCTAAACCAAAAAACTCAGCAGTTGTTTTAGTATAATGTGCACATCTACTGCAAGTATTCGAGTCTCCACATGGAGAGCAAGATGACATAAAGTTTGTTTTCTAATTTTCAAGCTGCGCATTTCAAAACAGAAGCAACTCTGACATCAAACATACATATTTAAAGCAAACAGCTTTAAAAAGGTTTTAGTAACTGTTTTACTTCTGTATTCTTGCTACCAATATTCTCTCCACCTGAGAATATAGAATGCTGTCTTTCTGGGAAAAAATAAATATGGGGAAGGCAAAGACCCTAACTACTGACCTTTGCTTCTGCTTAGTTTGTAGGACACAGGCCTGTGACAGAGACAATGGAGCATTTTTCTTTTTCCCCCTGTTAATTTTATATCATTAGCGTAGAGATAAGGGCTTAACATGCTTAATCTTTGGTCTTGGTTCAGTAGATTGCTTCTCCATTACAACTTCTGCTTATGTTTATGGAGCGTGTAATTGTCAATTCCTACCAGTGAAACTTTTTCTGTAAATTGTGGTGGGATGTTAATGGAACATGGATATCCAGCAGTGTGGTTGAGATGAGCTTGATTAACTGAGTGATGCAGTAGATACAATCTGTTGGTTTTGATAAACATTTTCTTTCTTTCCCCTTCCCTACCTAAAAAAACAAGAGGGTGCACCCAAGTAGCTACTCTTGCCAGAGATCTCTGTAACCTGAAGACACAGGGTACAGCAGCCTGCAGGGGAAGGTGATCCTGTTGGGGTGTGTGTCAGCAGTGCTGCTGCAGGAGCAGTGCCCCATTCCCTGCCAGGCAGCAGAACCAGGGGTTGGCAGCAGGGGTGTTGAGGCTCTTGGGCTCCCTGAGCATACTTGGGGTGAAGGGTGAAGAGGAAATGGGTTCCAGGAAAAGTGGGGAGAGGGCGAGGAACCCAGGGATTAGTATCACTTTTGAGGAGCATGCAGGATATAAGCCAGACAATGAAAAGTCTAATAAAACTTTCTGATGCTCTGACTTTTGTGTTGTATTTGTCAGAACCTTTTCAGACTTGCTTCCATCTCATTAACATCAGTTTTAGCACTTTGATTTGTAACAAGGAATAGAGGGATAGTTCTGAGATCAGTGGAGAGCCTTTAAAGCTTTAGGGGTTTGGTTTTGTTTTTATCATGGTGTGAAAACAAAGCAACTTTGTAGTATTTAAAATTTTAATGTTCTTCCTCTTTGAAATGAAAGAGCCAGAAACCAGATAGTTATAAAACTGCTTGGTTTGGTTTTTATTATTTTGGAGTATGCAATAAATCGCATAAATTGGATTCTGACCTTGAGTTTATCTGGTCAGACAGATGTTTAATGTTTCCTTCAAAAACTGGTTGTGAACTGGTAGCTGTCAAACTGTTGAGGAATGTACAGATGGGGGATTGACAGAAGCAAACAATGTAGAAGCCTCCTTAAATCAATGGAGTATGTAGTATGAATAGTAATGGAAAAGTATGGCAATTGCTGAAGTGTTTCAGATCTGTCTTTTGACTGACTACAGTTCTAAGAGGGGCTTTAGTTGTAATTCTCACTTCTATTCTTTTGATCTCTTTTTAGAATTTCAAGTTCAAGATGAGTTGGTTCTGTTAGAGCTTTTTACAAATGTGTGCAGTTTAGCCAGGGAGGAAGAAGGTGGAGTAAAGGGGGAAGGAATTTTGATCTTACTGAAACTGGCTGGCTTTAGGCTAGGAGTCAGGTGAGAATTTTGACAAGTTTCATATGTAGTAGTTAAGGTGAGCTTTAAATTTTTTAACAAGACAGTGTTTCATACTGGCTTTAGTGCACATTGAAGAAACAATTACTAGTGAATATATTTTTTTTTCAACAGTTTCAGTTTGATAATGATGGAGGTTTTCTCAGAAAGAATAACTTTATTTTATGAAATAGTTAATGAACTGTAGGTCTTGGAACGGACCCAGTATTAGACAACCAAAGATCTTTAACTGTAGTTAGACCGAGGTTATTTAAATTAAGGAAGAACATTAAATACTTGTTTCAGTATTTGAGAGCTGGCATGCTCGTAACATTTTTACTTGTATGGTTATTCTTTTGATGGAAATTAATTTAAAAATTAATACAATCTGTTCAGTGTAATAATGCTGCAGAATTAAAAAGACTGTCTTATGCTGCTAATAAACTTTCTGCTGTAATTAGATTAGAATTGTAAATAAATTGCACCCTTAATTTAACATCATGCATTTTTCATCAGAGTTAGTTTGAGAACAGAAAGTAAAGTGGAGAAATGCTGAAGACTCATGTAGTCTTAGCTTTGACTAATACAAGACTTCTGATTTTTTAACTCCACTTAAAACTGGTTTGAGTTTGCTAAGGCTAAATAATCTATTCACTTTTCAGAAGGATGAAACAAAGCTTCAACATTGGTTTACATCTTTAGAAGAAAAAGGAAGTTGAAAAGATAATGTGAAGTATAAACTGTTGGAAAAAATCATGTGAAGTAGAAATTGCTGGAAAGATAATCTGAAGTATAAACTGTCCTAAGAGAAGTTTACAGCTGTCTCACTGTGTATGTTATTTTGTAAGAAGTATTCTAATGTCTTCTGGCTGCACACATGAAAGCAGAGAAATCGAGATTAATATGAAAATGAAAAATATATTGATGAAAAATAATATTTCATTAATAATATAAAGTGCTATAGGATGAGGTGGTAGTCTTAGTTCTTAAATCACATAATTAATTTTTTTCCTTTTTTGACTAAAAGTTTGGAACTTAACTTGACAGTTCATTGTATTCATGAATTTGTGTATAAACTGACTTGAAACATGCGAGTGCTTTTATGCCTTCAAGCCTGAGCTGTCCTACCACTTCTTTTATAGAAACAGATGATACTAATTTTTTTGAAAGAATTTGTCTCGCCTTTGTTGAAAGTTTGGCCAAGTCTGAACCTTGTAGATAATTACTTGGGTGGATGTACCCCAGGACATCTGTTATCAGAATGCCATAACCTCAAATATGAGCGTATCATCAGAGAGGGAATTAACACTCTTCAGATCCAAGTCCAGATTTATGTGCTGCTGAGATGTCCTGAATTCTCACAGGCAGTTCATATCTGACTGTGGTATCAGATGGCACTTTCGTAACAATTCTAAATTCATTGTAGACATGTATTCCTTGGATTACTCCACTTGTAAAACTCTTACCTGCCACTAGTTGCTGTTCTATTTGTATATACAATCTTGGACTGTGAAGTTTTTATGAGAGAAACACACAGTAAGCAGTGATGTGCTTTCTTGGCGAACTGTGAGATCTAAAACCAGACAGCTACTTGATATATATGTGGTTGTGGAAGATGGATCAAAATCAAGGATAGAATATTTGTGTGTGTGTGTATATAGATATACACACACTGTACTGTATAGATATAGTATAGTATCAGAATGTATTTCTTACCTTCTCTATGGTTAATTTTAAGTAAGCCTGTAATGAGGAACATTTTAAATTAATTAATTGATCATACTATACAGAAGTTCTTTGTAGAAGAGACTGGCTATTTTGCATAGTAAGTTTACAGGTTATGGCTCCTAAGTGTTGGTACAATACAAGATTTTAAATTGTGGTGCTGCTATATGCATGTGGCTTGGGAAGCAGTGCAATATTCAGTGAGACTGAGCATAGTAAAATACACATCTCATAAATCTGTCCTACTTTGCATCATCTCACATCTTTGCATCAAGTCAAAGATTGGACTTGATTTTGGGAGTCTTTTTCAACCCTAACGATTCTATGATTGGAAATCTAGATGTCTGTTCCAGTAAGCATTTGGGTTCATTACAAATCATATCTTGAAATTCTGATGTGTAAAAAACCTTCATATTCCAAAGAAGAACCCACAGATCAAAAAAGCCTTAAATGCTTATTTTTCCTAAAGTGCTTTATAGTGCTGGGATAGCTCCCATTAAGCATTTTCACTGTATTTATATTGTTCCTTTAATTAGGGTCAATTTTATGGGTGACATCATGTTAACAAATGTAAATCTTTGTCTGAAGTTTCTTTTTAGGCATTTCTACAAGTTGTATGCACTGGATTTAGTTTTCTGTGGTTGAGGAACATTTTTTACCTTCCTCATAGGAACTTAAATCCTGTACCACTGCCTGTGAGGCAGCAGAATTCCCAGCACCTAATAAGTTTATCACCTGTGCTGAAGTAATGAAAGCAATCCCTCCACTAACCACCTTTTTGCATATTTTGCAGTTTTTTTGCTTTATTTCTGTGATTTGAGAAAAACCTGCACAAACAGGTGGGAGTGACCATGGCAAAGCTGTGTCAAATGCCCAGAGTTAATGAGAAGAGTAGGACAGCATCTCTGAACCGAAGTAGTGCAGTTCCTGGAATGAAATTCTAAATTATAGCTGTATATAAAATGTTTTCATTATTAATCTATGGCTTTTTGCCAATAACATATTACTCATTAAAAGAGCAACGTTTCGATGGCTTTATTTATAGTTGAATGTGTATGAAGCACTTGCTTTTGTGTATAATATATATGTTTTATATAAACCTTTTATACATTTTATTTTTTAAAATTGCAAATTGCATAGGTTGGGGAAAGAAAGTACATGTTTGTGACATAAATTTGTAACACATTTACTAATGAGTATAATTTTTATTGTCGCCATTTTCATTTCCCTTGTTTTGGCTTTCAAAATAAAACTGTGTAATAAGGGCAAGACAAAAATTGCTGGACTTTTCAGAACAGTGAAAATGTGCCAGAGTATCTGTTTTGCATTTGTTTTAAAAGCTTTATGAATTTGTTAGTAATTACTGTTGAGTAGATTTTTTTTTTTCACAATTTTTTGGATCTTTTTGCTATCACGAATGCTTTTCTTAAACCTTTCTTGAGAAGGTCTCTCTCAGCCTTCATCACTTGTCAAATATTTAGGCTGCCCAATTCTTTGTGTATGTTTCCTCTTTAAAATTAAGTACTTGCTGTTATAATGACTGTCATAATATAATAATATACTTTTTCCTGAGATAATTGCACACTCATTAAATAACTGCTATAATTGTCTTTGAAATGTGCCAAAAGAGAAGCATTTTTGTAAAAAGTAGTTAACAGATGGCAGGCATAGGAAGAAAGCTTCTGGCTGGGTCAAATTGCAGGAGTAAAATAGCAAGGTGAAACTAGTTGATAAAAATAAGTTAAATTGATACTAATTTTTTAATGATAATGCAGGGTAAGTGTGGTTGAATAATCTAAATAACTATTTGGAAATAGGTGTCTTTTTAACACTGAAAAACTATAAAGCAATTCATTAATGTCAGAGTGCTGATATAATTTGCAATCTTACTGTCTGGAAGAAGTGGTACCTAATTACAGAGAAAAGAGAAAACAAAATCCATGTTAAATTTTCTTTTAAAGACAGCAACCCATTCTATAAGCTGTTAAAGCTGTAGTTCAATATATGCCTAAACTATAATAAATTATGGGGGGAAAAACAGTTTAAGGCAAAAAGCTCCTATTCTTTCACTTTGTGTTGTGTTAATGCAATGTTTGGGCTATGAGCTGAACTGGGAAACTCCTTCAGGTACAGAGAAGCTTTGCACTCTTTTTGTCAAAGGTGTTTTTCCAGAATACAAGGCCTGGTTTAGTTCTCTCAGCTGCACAGGCTCATGTTCCATAGAGACAGTGGAGGGGAGCTTGTCAAGGCACACAAATATCTGAAGGTGTCGAGAGCATGGGGCCAGGCTCATTCCAGTGGTGCCCAGTGACAGGACAAGGGGCACAAACTGAAACATAGGTGCTTCTATCTAAATATGAGGAAAAACTCTTTTACTGTGAGGGTGGCAGAGCTCTGGAACAGGCTGCCCAGAGAGTTTCTGGAGTCTCCTTCTATTCAAGAACTGTCTGGACACCATCCTTTGCAACCTGCCCTAGGGGGTTGAACTACATGGTCTCCAGAGGTCCCTTCCAGCCTCAGCCATTCTGTGATTCTGTGAGAGAGGAAGGAGTGAGAAGCATTATTTTCTGCAGTACAGGCAAAATAATTGTGCTTGGGCCTGCAGCCTTAAGTGCAAAGAGAGTGCAAGTGGACCCCTTGTGAGACTGTCCATTGGCTCCAGTAACCACTATTATCTAAATTCTGCATTTTTGAGTGGCTTCGAACATACTGTTGCCTGTAAAACTTGCAGAGCAGCATTTTATCTTGAGACATTTTGTAGAAAATCAACACTTTATGAAGTGTTAGTGAAGTGTTCTACTGAAAGAGAAGCAGAACTTGTAAAGATGTTACCCAGTAGTGTGATTTTTGAAGCCAGAGAATCTCAAGTACATTTGGAATTCATGTGGCTTTTGTCCAGATGTCTGTGTGTTTTGTGCACTCAGGTTTTGCAATATCTTTTAGATATTATGTTAATTCTAAATATATAGATAGATTAAAGTAATTTCCAGCACTTTGCCTATCAGCCTCCTACATCTGGAGAGGTATTGTTTTCTTTGTTTATTATCAGGTTAAAAAAAATTGCTCAATTTCCTGGATACACAGATTTCTAAAAGAGTGTTTATCATCAGGTGTTGAGTGGATTGAATTTGGGAACTCTTAAGGCTAATAAATATAAATTAGTGGGTTTCTTAGGATGATGAGACTGAGAATTCTAATGCTGATTTGGGTAAGCATGATAAATGAAGCTAGGAATGTAGCTTTAGGCTAGAAAAGATGACAAGTCTTACATTTTTGAAAGCTGTATAATTTGTAGCAGAGATTGATTTTTCTTTCATAAATGTGGCAGGTTTTCTTTTGTGTGGATTATTTGGCTTGCATTTGTACTTACTTGAGTTTTTTGTTCCCTTGATATCTTACTGTGAAGGCAAGCATTTTAATTTATATCTCCTGAAATTGTTCCCATCTTTTACATACTGGTTGCTCAGGAGTTAGCCCGTATTTGAAAATAATTTCAGTGTTAGTAGCATATCATATATGTGCACATAATGCTGTTGAGCAGCATACTGAACTGCAAACCAGAACTAGTTTCATAGATTGGTAGGAAAGCCTCTTTTAAGAGATATTCATGACCTCACAATTTAGTTTTAGTTTATATCTTGGAAAGAAAAGAGAAGGTAGCCTTAATGTTAAAGAAGACATTGCAAATATTGTGGTTCTGAGATTTTTGTGTATTTTCTTAGAGTTTAAAACATTGTTTCAAAAAGATAGCTCTACTGATAGGTTTTTAAAATAATCTTAAGTAATCTTAAAAGGAATTGTTTCACTGTGCCTTATTTCTTTAACGAGTAGCACAATACAGAGATTTCTTTAATAGTATTTTAAGCAAGCTCACAAGAAAAGCATAGCTCTTGTGCTTTTTGAGACTTCAACATGCTATGGGTTACAGGACCCATATTCCTCAGAAGGATAAGAGGATGCTGTACATGTGCATTGTTTTTTATCTTTAACTCATTGCAGCAGTTGTCCATGAAGCCTAGGTATGGCTCAGCCTGATGTATAAACTTTGTTGTAGCAGGAACTTTGGTTCTTTCAACTCATAAAAGCAGAAACCAGCTGTTAGAGAACCCAAGCTGTCACAGGGAAGGCAGGTAAATTATTTAAGGAACATCTGAGTGACAAAACCAGACATGTGTCTTACTGTCTTTGAGTTCGGTAAGAACAATTTTTAAAATAGATTAGGCAAATTTATTTTGATGTGTCTATATTGTAGCTCCTATTTATATCATCCTTTGGAGGATTCTTTGACGTGCAATCATGTAGTGTTTGAAATCTGATCAACTCCCGACACTAGAGGAGAAATGTGTTTTATGGTGCCAGCCCAGTGTGCTTTCTGACTTAATGTGGTTTGACTGCAAGTGTGTGCAGGCTTTGAGTGATTTGAGGAGATTTCAGCAGTGGTGACCCAGCCTTGCTTGTTGGGGACAGAGGTGCAAAGGGGCTCCTGCTCATGACTGTGCTTGGGGATGCCCTTGGCAGCACTCTGTGGTCTCTAACCAGGCTGTCACTCTGCTCTGTGTTGGTGGCAGTTTCTCCTGACTTCATCTCTGTTAAAGATAAGAATTTCTCTTTCCTTGACCTTTACAGTGGATCTAGTCCTGCCACTTTGCTAGTAGCCAGACTCACTTGAGATTAGAAGCATAACCATAGCAGTAATTTTTCAAGACCTGTCTTGCAACTTTTTCTGTTTGATCCCTACCAAAAGTTGTTTTATGGTTATTCCTATGAAGCTCTTGGATGCTATGTTCTTTCTCTAGAAATTTTATAGGAGACTTTTGGGGAAGAAGCAGTTTGGTTTTTTGCTTTTTAGGTTTCATTTGTCTGAAATCAATCTGTTGTTCCCCAGTAGTATCCTCTGACTTGGGACTTCTTGTTTTTGAACCATCACACTTTTTGATAAATTCCTTTTCTTTAGGCATCTTGTTTTACTCCTTAACTAGAGGGAAGGATTTTGTTCATGAATATTTACTTAAGGAAACTAGATTCAAGGGAAGTGGTTTCATTAGGTTAGCATAAATGCTAAAGGACTCTTTTGTACTGAAGATTCTGGCATATAAAGCTGCTGAAGTAGTTCATTGAAGCTGAAACAAAAAATATGTACGTTAGTTTGAATTGAAGTGGAAGAAATATGCCCCCTCTGATTTAAATGGAAATATGCTGTGCAGTCAGTATTGATATTAGTGACTCCCCAGCTGTTGATGTTAAAAATAATTTTCCCAATTTCTGTCATATATATTTTAGTGTTAAGTGCTGAGTTTAATGTTAAGTGCTGGGTTTTTTTAATCTCACTGAAATGATGAACGTTGAAAACATTTTGGATATTCTCTAAGGTACCGAGTAATACTATTAAAAAAAGCCATGTTCAAAGATTAAGTAAACTTTTAAACTTAACTGCTTCTAGGGAATAAAATTATTGTAGAGAGATGTTACATGCTGGGCTTTCTGAATATGCAATCTGTTTTGATTTAAAGATCTTTCATGATTGGTATTTCACTCTTAATCAAATGATACCTATTCTTCCCATCTGTCATCTTTCACAATACTTCATTGTTCTGCTACAAACAGGCACTGAAAATCCATACTTTAAAAAAAGAAAAAATTAAAAAGGAGGCTGCCGATATTATCATAGGATCATTTCCTGGGACTGACCAAGACAATGATCCATTGCAGTGTGTTTTTCCAGGAGCCTTTATACTTTGAATAAGCTGGTTCACTTAGCTTCTAATTGAATTGTATTTTATCACTGCACTCAAGGTACTACAAAATGAGAGTAGAATTTGGTAAATTAGGCTTTCAAAGCATGCTGTGGAAGAAAATCTACCTCTGTGTTTTGTTCAATATGTGGTTGTTTCTCTGACCTAGCCCAAGTTCCTTTGCTGTAGGGATTTGCAGAAGTGAGGCGTTGAGACAAAAGGTGGGCAGCTTCCTGCTGGTTCTGAAGAGTTCTTGTCCACTTGTCCTTCCTCTCATCCCTTCAGTAGCTTCAGTGACTCCTCCGTGTAGCATAAGAGCACCAAGAACAGGCTATGGAGGGTTGTGCAGTTTACAACCCTTCACACCCCTAATGTCCTCTGAATAGGGGCTCATAACAAACTGAGAGAGTGGGAGAAACTGGGGGACAGTGGATGGAAAAACTGACAGTAGTAAACTTCCTAAGCATGAAAATGGGTTTTGTTTCAACCATAAAAATGTCTTCTGAGATTGCCATGAGAGATGTAAAGGGGAGGAACACTGTAACTGAAGTTTTGACAAGAACCAACTGCCATTAAGGTCCTGTTGCTTTTTCTTGCTCAGGCTGCTGTGCTGGTTCTTAGTGTGATTGGGACAGGCAGGCTGAAGCTATCTTGGATGTTGGGATTAAGGGGAACAAATGCTCTTCATATGATGTTCTTGAAGGTAGCTTGGGTTTTTGTCTTCTGGTCTTCTCTGGTTGGTAAGGAAAAACAGAACATGAGAAAATAACTTTCTCAGTGGCACACAAAAGTGGTGGCCATATAGAACATGGGTGGGTAAGTGAAAACTTGTGAAAATTCAGCTTAATTTTGAGTTTGTTGCAATTTTGTTTTCCGTTCTGAAGACTTTTGCAGTCAATTCTTCATTATTTTATCTTTAAATCATAATTTTAAAAGATTTTGTCACCTTAAATTAGAGCAGTTTCAGGTAATGTTATGTTTTTCTGGAGTTTAAAAGGTGATTAAAAAAAAATTTGGGGATAGAAGCTATCTGGCTTTTACATGTTAAATACATTTTTCCAATTGTAAAATCAGACGTGTATGTGTGAGTGTTCCAGATGAGGCAAACTCTTATCTGTACCTTCCAAAAAGATGTTGGATGATGTTAGATTTCAGTGAATTTGAACCCTAATGACTACTCTTTTTAAAAGAGAAATACCTGTTTGATTTTTCTTGTCCGTAACTATTTGGTGAAGTATTTTACAGATTTATTTCCAGATGCCCACATAAGACTTGTTTCAAACAGTGAACTGAAACCTGACTTGCCTTTTATAGAGCAGAGAGTTTAGTCAACTCTGTTTTTTAAGGAGTCAAGTAATTGCAAAATTTGTAAGGTTAAGATTAGGCAAGAATGCAAGAAAGAAGTTTTTGCTAGACCATTCTGACCCTTAGAATAGATTAAAGTAGAAAATCTGAAGGCAGAGGTATGGCATGACTGTGAATTTGGTCTGAGCATAGTAACTCGATGGTGCACCCACCAGGTGCCTTGAATATGATAATTACATTTTTTTCATAGACAGGAGCCCATGGTTTTCCCATGGTAAGTGCAGTGATACTGCTGGTGGGGTCCCCACCCCATAGTGCACCTCGAGGTGTGCACTGCATCAGGCTTAGACCACTGCAAGGTCTGAGCATTCCTGGCCGTGCATGTGAAAAAAAGCACTGAGAAGTTCTGCTGAGGCAGTGGGTTTTGTTGGCACTGTCTGCCATTTTCCAAATAGCTCTTACATTGCAGAGTGGAACCCAAGAGAAGCAGGTACATGATGGGCCCAGAACACCAAGCTGCTGAAAACTGAAACACATTCAATGCAGCAGCTTGGCAGAGCAAGCAGGATGAAGTTCTCAATTCCTTTCATTTCCTGGCAATTTAGTATGCTCCATTACATAGTGCCTCCTTTAAGAGTTACAGTGCAAATTACACACAGGTTTTTATACCACTACTAAATATTGAGAAAAAAAATCTAATGCTATTTGGCACTGAGCCCCAAAATACTTTCTTCAAACAATCTCTTCCAAATGAAAGAAAAATGTGTGCTGCAGACTCATTTTGTAACTTCCGATGCTGCCTCTGCAGCATGCCCAGGTTAGCAGCTGCTTACATGGACATGGCTTGATCTTCCCCCCACGAATGATAGGGCAGGTCACTGGTTAAGAAGCTGGTACTAATGACAGCTGTGGTATCTTCACTATATTAGTGGCAAAACATGATTAGTGGTATTATTACTGGGTTCTGTAGCATTGAGATGTGAAACAAAACCCCAGAGAGAGTGTGACGTGCCAACAGGTGCATGTTTCATCTTAGAAGCATGACTAGTTTAAGGTTGCTGACCTTTCCATTAGTGTTTTCATTTCCACAGAAATTTAAAATTTGGTTATAAGCATAGTGCAAAATACCTTGTGAGGCATAAATTACATTTACATCCCAAATCACAGATGTATGTTCTGAAGTGACTGTTACACAGATAAAAACTGTTGTCTGGCCAGAGTGCTGTTATTGTTAGCCATTCATTTACCAACATTATAGATAACAAGCATGGAAGATGAAAAAGATAGACTCTCACCTAGGTATCTTGTCCTTTTTTTTTTGTTCTTTAAACGTATCCGTAACACATCTATTTTAACTTGGGTTAGGTTTCATGTATGTGTGTCTTGAAATTCTGTATCCCTTAAACACTGAGACATTCATTAGCAGTGATAATAAGCTAGAAAAAGAAGTGTATTATCAGCATATTGAAAGAACCAGAGTTTGGAGTGCTTCATTGGCTCTCTAAAGAGTTCCATATATGCACCAAAGAGAATGGAAAAATGATAGAACCCCACAGATCTTCATTTGCCAGTGCTCTTGGCTTTATGAAGCAATCCCAGCAGATGGTGTGGGGCAACTGTTGAATAAGAAAATAAAAAGCAGTTCAGAAGGAACTCTGGAGGGAGTTCTCTCTGGAGTAAAGAAACCCTGTTGTATATTTAGGTGATTTTCCCATTAGTTTTACTGGAGCAGCTTGATTAACTGAAAATCTCGTTTCAGTGTACTGTCTAAAGAAAACTACATCTTTTGCTGGGATTGCCATGCAGCAAAGGAGATGCCTTTCTGCATGCATGTGGGGTGACACACAATGATATTGTAAGTAATGTCCTACAGATGGACTCTGTCAAGGCTGTGAGTTTTTGGCTTTTTTTAATAGATATACTTTTTAATTATAAATCCACCATTAAAAAATCACTAGAGGAGTTGTTTTTGCAGACTGTTCTAGAGGAAAAAAGTTTAGAGTGCTAGAATGGAATTCAGAAGTCACTGAGTGGACTTCATGCTTTGAGGTTTTTTTAAAAGTTGCATTCCTAAATACAATTTTATAATTCATATGATGAATGGATATACCTTTAAGATTTTTCACTGTAGTGGGTTAAAAGCAACTGCAGTTTTCAAATTTTCATGTGAAAATTTGAGAAGCTAATGTGAAAAAATGAGAAGCTAATATGGACCAAGTCCTTAAACAATTGATTATTGTAAGTTATGCAGTTTATTTATTTGTACTATGGTTCTGATACTAATACTATTTTGATGACTTGACCTGCACAAAGACATACCTTGTTTAGTAATAAACATGAACAAAGGTGATGTGGTAATGCAGCAAGATCAAGTTTCCAGGTGGATAATTTTAGCTGCTTCTAGTGCAGTTGATGTCAAGGTCATCTTGATTTAAGACCTTGTAGACTGTCAAGAACTTGTTACGCTCTCAAGGCAAACCGTACTTGGTCTGAGCATCATCCTGCAGGTGCGTGCTGCTCCCAGCAGGAGTGAAAGAGTCACTCAAGGCATTGCAGATGTAAACCTTAGCTTTCTGTTGTTAGACTCTTTAGGGTCATAATTTAGCTCTTAGTGGTAGCTAATCTAAGTGGTCAGTAGACCCACAAGTGAAAAACATTATTTTAATAAAGTGCCTTATATAATTCAATCACAAATGTGTGACTTGTTAAAATTTCAGAGAAAAGCATTGTCAGTTCTTAGAATGTATCAAGAATGGGTGCAACTAGAGAGATACTTAGTCTGAAAGGGTTTGTGCACACACAGAATTGGAAGTAATGCTACTCTATTGTGAATGGCCATAACTACTGTAGGAAAGGTGTTCTTACAGTGGAAGCCATGTTTTACTATTGGAACAGATAAGGCAGGATTTGGGAGGATTTTCTAGGAGGTAAAAGTAGTTTCAGTGTTAACTCACCTTCTCCTTGGGGCTTCCTTTGTAGTGATAGGCAGAGGATGTGAAGGAATTGTTTGTTGTTGTGGAGAAAATGAAAATGAGTTTAGGCTTTAGAAGAGAAAAATGTCTGTAAGTGCTGAGGATGGTGGTTTCTCCTTGCTGGGGCAAGGACTGTTATGCCAGTGGAGGTCTTCAAATGCATGTCCCATGCAACCACAACAAGGTGTTGGAGGAAATGCCTTTCTATGAAAAGCTTCCTCAGCTTAGTACAGGTGGCTATTGGAAAGATGCTGTCCTGATTCTGCTTCGTGATATTGCCTGGTGACTTCACTGCTTTTACATTAGTTTAACTAAGAAATCATTCAGCTGTGTGTAGGGTACCTTCTACTCCTGTGAGACAGCATGTCAAATTCTCTTGAATAGTGCCAAAAAGATGCTCCCCTGGCTGTGAATCAGGGCATGTGTGGGGAATTCTACAGCTGTTGTCTGATCTGTTCCCTGAGTATTTTTCCGGGCTAGCTCTGTGGTGTGAGCACCACCAGGGCCCATACCTGCTGCTGCTAATGGCTTTTGCAGGCAGCAGCAGTAGTGTGAATTTGAGGTGATTCCTGCCAATTTCCCTGCTGCCCACAGGATTGCGTGCAGCAGCAGGGAACTGACAGGAGGCTTGTTTGCTGCACTCGGCTGCTGCTTGGCAAAGCCATTAGCAGCAGCAGATACCCTGGAGCTCCCTCTGTGCAGATTCAAGACAACATTGCATTGCTTTGCATTCACTCATATTTGCAAGATTATCTTTGCAATTGTGAGAAGTACAAACCTATTTTTTCCAAATAAAATCTTGAGTTTTTAAATATGTGGTGGCCTCAGGGTTTTCCTTCCCACCTTCTCCTATATGTTTGTCAGTTAAAAATTTCTTTCTTATTCTAGATGGAATAGGTTTGTAAGCCATTGGTGAGAGGATATATTCCTTTAGGATGTTTATCTGCGTTCTGTCTCACTGAGGGGAAGGGGCTTACTCTTTTTTTGGTAGATGCTGTGTAGCTTTTGAATTGGTTTTCAGTGTGCATGATGATTTATAACTGTTCAATCATTTTATAGCTGTGTATATTTTTGAATCATGAAATTATGACCAGAATAAAAGACCTCTGCTGAATTTAAATGGCTTTTGTTGCTAAGTACACACAGATCCTGTCCTCTGTAATGCAAGCATGTTTCACATTCTAGTCTCAAAACACTTGTGTTGCTTTCCAGTTTTGGTTTTTGTGACAATAGTGACTTTTTTCATGGAGGTTTCATTACAGATTTATTTAGCTTGGAATGGCTGGCTGGTGTCTTCCTGCATCTTCATGAATGTCATTTCCATATGGTTAGAAATGTCACAGCAAAATTTAAAAAAACCCATGGTCTGGGATTTCTAACAAACAGCTTAATGTTTGTGCAGTGCAGGAGACAGAACTCGGAAGGGATAGTACAGAGCAAGACGCAGAGGGTCAGCCTGAGGAATTATAACATAGAGGAGCCTCGTCCAGCATACTCACAGTTCTACAGTAAGAGTGTAGTAAATGTTGTTGAGGAATAAACTGGGCAGCAGCCTTGATCTCTGAGAAAATGTAGCAAAGAAACTGTTTTAAAGGAATAAAATATCTAGGAAGAGACCATAAAAGGATTCACAAAAAAGCTACCACTTCTGTATTGCCTACTTAATTATTAAGCATTTTTTGTTTGTTTCTTAATGGCCTAGGAATGTTCAAGAACAGACCATTATAACAGTACTGGATTTAGTAGCATTTGGCTTAGAAATCATACCAAGGGTACATTAGGAATATTTTTTTTTGTTTAGCTGATCTCAAAATGCAAAATAGCTATTATTTACCGTTTTTACTAAGATATAAAATTATAACTCTAAATAATAAATCCCTGTAATTTACTATAGTTACCGTAAGCATAATGTAGAAACATCTTGGCTAGAGTTCTCAAAAGTAAAATTAAAATGTAGTAATTGTCCTTGTGATGTTGCTGCATATTTACAGAAATATCCTTGAATTTAAATGGTATTGTTAAGAAAATAATCCATTTAAAGTATTGGTACCACTAGCATTTCCACTGGACAAGGAACTTAATTTTGAAATTAATCTTAAATAGAAGTGAAATTATCTTTTAGAGCAATGACTAATTTTAACAATCTCAAAATCCTTGCCATACTTTACATTTTCTATGGAAAAACATGGATCTTGCAAAATAAAGGTCTATGTATATATTGAGCAAAACAGAAATCAAGTCCTGATCTTTCTTCATTCTTCTTGAGTGGGCTTTTGAGAATCAAGGGTATTGCTAGGATGGAGCTATGCTGTCAAAAGCGTCTTGGTTTTTTTTAATAACCTTGCAAAACCCCCAATCTTCTTTTTGGTTTTATTTGATATGTTCACAATACGTATTTTAAAACTTGTCTGATTTGTTTAAAATAGCACTTTAACCCAGCCTGGGAATGAAGAGGCGCTTACCAGAGAGCCGTGTCCCGAGGAGGTCTCCACCGCAGGGTCCCGCAGGTCTGGGTAGGGGCAGAGGGATAAAACCGAGGAGTTCTTCCATTTTCTGTAGGAAGCAGGGAAGCCTGTCAGCAAATGATTATAAGTCACTGTTGCCATCTTATAGAAATGAAGTAAATGCAAGAAAAAAAAATTTTTTTTTTTAAGTCAAAAAGTATATTGGAGAGCCAAAATCTGTTTGTGAGGCCACAGGCTCGGCTTCGGCCGCTGTCCCCCCGTGCCCTCCCCCGGCGCTGGAGCCGCAGGGTTGCAGTGCAGCGAGGTCCAGGACGGAGCAGCGCCCGGTTCCCACGGTTTTCCACGGGAGCGAGCAGCCGCTGTGGGCGGCGCTGCGGGCGGGGAGCGGGAAGGGTTAAAGCCGATCCCCGCGGGGGTTAAACGCGGAGCCTAATGGAATAATGACGGGTAGCACCATCTGCTGGCCTAGTTCCGCGGGGAGCGGGTCTAACCAGCGCTAATATTGGCGCTGATGCCTTTTGATGCTTTGTGCGTTTCTTTCCGCGCTTTGTTGGGATCCGGCGGTCCGCGCACGGCGGGGCCGGGCCGGGCCGGGGGCGGCGGGTGCGCGCCGGGCAGGGCGCGGGAATGCTGCTGAAGCGAACGAGCGCTCGGGGAGGGCTGTGCGCGGCCCGGCTGCCGCTCGCTAAATAGGCCATTTAGCAATCTTCTCCCCATGCTTTTCTCCTGAGCACTGCCGGGGGTGCTGGAAAAGCGGAGGGCAAGTCTTTGTCTGACGCCAAAAATGTCTTCAGTGAAGAGGCCAAGAGGAAGGGTAAGTGAGAGCCTGAATGAGTGGGAGGAGGAGGGGTTCTTTGGGCTAAAAGGCTAATGGGATTGAATAACCTTCCTTATTACTGGCTGCTGCTGCGGGAGCCGCATCGCCATCTTGAGCTGTTCCCGAGCTGGGTCCGGCTGTTTGTTCCAGCCCCGGGGCTTTAAGGTGGCATCGGGAGCGGCCCCATCCCTGCCTCACGCCCCCGCCGCCCATGAGGCACCTATAGAACATGTATCCCGGGAAGTGCACGGGGTTTGGCCAGAAAATGTGTTTGGAAATTCCTGGTGGCTTTTCTTCCTGCTCTAGGCAGAGGCGCATTTACGGGTGAGAACGTAACATAACTGTTATCTGCTGGGGTTTTGTGTTTGAATAGGAAATTCTTTCCATTCCTCAAAGGGGGAGGGGAGGAAAGCAAAAACATGTCTTCTGGCTGGCTGCAGGAGAGGCTCATCAGCCCCGTAAACAATTCTGCGTCCATGAAACGGGCATTAAAAACCCGAAAATAAAGAAACCCAAGTTACATCTTTTATCCAAGGCATGGAGTTTATCTTGATCTAAATAAAAGAAACGCTGCTTTCTGATCCATTTATGGATATAGAGCTGTGTAATTTTAGTTTTGGTTTTATCTTTTGTCTGTTTTTTAATCTTGGTGTTGTTCGAGCATCTGTTGTGTTCATCACCGAGTTAGTCCTGTAGATCATTTGTCTGCTTTAAGGTAACTGTGGTCCTGGTATCCTACCAAAGGTAAAACACTGATGCTGGTGCCTTCAGGAGCTCCTTGCTTTTTCATATTTTACTGGAGGTGTTGGAGGTGTGTGTCAAATGTATGGGAATGCTGCAGAGGTTAAGGATTGCTTTCTTTAATTACAGAGGTGGAGAGAAGGCTGAGAGAATTTCAGAAGGATATTTTTCGCTGACTTTGAGTACTTGGATTGGTTGTTTAAAACCAACAATTGATGTAGTTATTTTGAAACCCACGCCATTCTGTGGTATAAACTGAATTCCTCATTTTTTGTGTCCACATAAGTCCCTGGCAGTTACGTTTTTTAAAAATGCATATCCATATCAAACATATTTGTACTTTTTCCTTATATTTTTAAAATAAGGAGATTTAATTTACTTTTTGTTTCTTGCTACAGCCTCCTTCTTCCAAGAAGACTGATGGTTCAGGATCATATACTAAGTTGCAGAATACCCAGGTGAGGGCAATGTCTGAAAAGAAGCAGAAGAAAAAAACAGACTCGGAAAGTAAGCAAGAGAAGGCAAATCGAATAATATCTGAAGCAATTGCAAAGGCAAAAGAGAGAGGAGAGAGAAACATTCCACGAGTAATGAGCCCTGAAAACTTCCCCAGTGTTTCAGCTGAAGGAAAAGAGGAAAAGAAAGGTAGAAAAGTCAAATCCAAACCAAAGGATAAGGAGAGCAAAAAGCCGAAAACTGGTTCCTCATCCAAAATTAAAGAGAAAACAAAAATTGGGTAAGTAGATTAAAACATTGTCTGTCTTCCCTTCAGACTGTAAATCCTTGATTAAAATGGAAACTGCTTACTGATAATAAAATGTTCTCCTCTACTGCCTACACAAAATTCTTCCTGATTAAGTCCATGTGTGGACTCTCTCATTCAGGAACAAAAATGGTCTGTTTTCTCTTTAGATAAAATCACTGTAGGAGTGCCCTTTTGAAAGGAATTATTTTAAATTCATACTCTAAAATATTCTGTACTCACTTTGAAGCATAGACCCAAGTATCTTTTATCTAGTGTTGTAATCAGTTCTGACTCCAATCTAAGTTTTTCTGGATTATAAATGCTGTCTTTACCTATTTTGGCATGTAGCTTCAATACAGTGTGCTTGATAAACTGCACGGGGAGCAATTGGAAGTTTAAAGAACTTGTAGGCAAGAGAATATTCTTATGGAGATCATGTGTATCAGAAGTAAAGCACATATTGGAAAAATTAAATTCTAAGACCTTTGTAGTCTTTGGTCATATCAGTTTAATCTGCCCTCTTAAAATTTTTGCAGACTCAGCTGGGTCAAGCTGGGTGGATACCTTGGGGTGAGGAGCTTTGGGAAGGCTTTAGGTGTTAGAATGCTCCAGGGGCTGCAGGAGCTGGCCCATCTTGGGACTCCAGAGCTGGCCTACGTTGCATGTTTACTCTTAAAGGAAAGTGTGTGATTTCCAGTGTAAATAAGTACGTCAGTCAGAACTTGAAATGGAAATCTTAGCTACAGTCTGATTTTTTATTTTTTTAAATCCATGCTCTTTTTGCGGTAGCAGAAATATTAACTGGCATATCTCTCAGATTTAAATGTCTCATATACATATGTGTATTTTAATGTATGGAACAGAAATGAATGTTCTTTTAATAGGCCTATTTCTCTGCATTTTCTTTTTTTTTTCTTCTAGAGATCAGTGCTTTTCTTACATGTTTAAAGTAAACAATTTTGAGTAGTTATCCTGTAGTATGAAGGTTACTGCTCTATACTCAACTTCATTCTTAGCATGAACTTTCATGGTGTTAATTTCTTTCTGTACTGTTCATGGGTTGGCATATGATGCTACTTTTAAGTGCACTGAGTAGTGCTTCCTTTTCTTTTTTTCTCCATCTAGTTTAAGGTGGGATTTTGGATGTGTACTTCCAAAATTGATTTCACTTTCGTGTTTCTGAATTTACTCATATTCTATAACAAACATTTTGTGGGTCTATGTAATCAGAAAGCTTACACACTGTTGTTTAGGTAGCGTCAGTTTCATGAAGATTTGTGGTTTCTCCTTAGTGTGCTTTTTATTCATTCTTTTGGATAATTCACAAAACCTGCCAAAATATCGTCCTTATGATACAATACATAGTTGCCATATTATTTTTACTGGTTTTAAATGAACAAAAAAAAGAGAGAGAGGGAGAAATAAACTGTTACCTACAATTTCTGATTCTACACTCGGTTTTGTCTGGGTGAAATGCTTTGCTGTACACACTCAGGATCAGTTTTCAGGATTTCATCAGACGGCGTCAGTTGAGAATGAGACATTTCTAAAACTGTGTTTTTAACCGTGGTGTTTGTGTTTGATGCAAAGTACATGCAAGTTGCTAGAGGAGCTCCCATTTAATTATGGTCAATGTTTCATAATTTTCCATTGAGCTGTGAAGGTTTGCCTCCCNACAAAACAAAAAAAAAATCAGTATACTTTTTTAATGGTAGTGGAGAATTTGTTTGGGTGCATCTGCATTCCATTTTAGGAGTTCTACTGTGATATGTCCATCCCAGATGAATACATTTCTTTTCATTCAGGGTGTTCTATAGCAAACTCATTCAACTTGCAGGAACTGTTAAATTTGTTGATTCAATTTGGTCTTGGAGTGTCAGAGCAATGCGGGAGGTGGTGCCGAGCTGTGTGTGNCATTATTTACCAGTTTAATCAGCTAATGCCCCAGTAGCACTCTGCTAACTT
This sequence comes from Platysteira castanea, assembly GCA_013397175.1. Classification (NCBI taxonomy): domain Eukaryota; kingdom Metazoa; phylum Chordata; class Aves; order Passeriformes; genus Platysteira; species Platysteira castanea. The sequence continues at coordinate 2,648,488 of VYXC01008459.1, read as the reverse complement.
AATCATGCTGCCAGGTATTGCTTTAATTACGTGGGATACATACCTAAAGATGTAGCAGTCAGGTCTTGGCAAGGAGCTGTGAAGAGTCTTCTAGAACCACATATTACAGATTTTGTTCATATTCACTGAATTACGTTTTATTTGGATGGACAGCAGCAAATCGAGTGCTTTGAGACATCCAGATACTTCATTTTTGTATCCAAACAGATTCATGTGTTGTGTTGAATTAGCACTATTGTATATTATTGATATAAATACATAAAATAATAACTGTTTAGCAAAGAATATACCAGTGATTTTGCAGAGCAGTAATTGCAGTAAGGCCTTGATTTTTTAAAAGAATAATCTTACCAAACTGCTTTCTATGCAAATGTAACTGCTGATATTACAGCAGAATAATTGCTATACAATCACTATAGTTGTGTTTTCAACCATGGTTAAAAAAACTGTATGATTAATAAAATTTGTTATATTCAGAGAAAAACAGAATTAAATAATGAATTTAGAAGGCTAAACAGCTCTTGTAGAGTTTTTGTCCTGTCTTCAGTTCTTAAGGAAATATTTCTTAATGAATCTAAGCACATCCTTGGAATTTTTGTTAAGTCAAAATAGGATTGGGTTTTTAAGCGTGTGGGTTGCTCCATTGATTTTCTCATTACCTTAAAATAAACTTTGACTGAATCTTGGGAGAAAATTCTACTATGCTAAAATAATACCTGTAAAAGACAAGTGCTTTATTGGGCAGGAAGGGGAAGGGACGATCTCAGTTCAATGAAAATGGGTTTTTTCCTTGGAAAGAAAGATTTTTGAGATCTGTTTAAAAAGGGATGAAAAAAATTAAGCTCTTTCTCAATCAATAATGAGAAAACCTTTATATTATAAATATATATACATATTTGTATATATGGCATTTCTCATGTTTAATCAGAAAACAAAACCTCATGAGAAGTCCCCTCATGTTTTAAAAAGATAAGCAAACAATTTCCACCTGTTAGGAGGTATTGTGAACTAATTTTTCTGCAAGCAATATAGTCGTGAGTGAAACCTTAGAGCCAGTAAAGGTTTACAATACAAAACAAAAAAAAAATCAGTATACTTTTTTAATGGTAGTGGAGAATTTGTTTGGGTGCATCTGCATTCCATTTTAGGAGTTCTACTGTGATATGTCCATCCCAGATGAATACATTTCTTTTCATTCAGGGTGTTCTATAGCAAACTCATTCAACTTGCAGGAACTGTTAAATTTGTTGATTCAATTTGGTCTTGGAGTGTCAGAGCAATGCGGGAGGTGGTGCCGAGCTGTGTGTGCTTGAAAAGATCTGAAGTCACGTGTATGTTTTGGGTGACTCCTGTTTCATTTTTGCAGGCCAACAGTCTCTGAAACAATAACAAATATGTTGATTTCTCCTTTTTTTTTT
>VYXC01008459.1:2594671-2647063 GCA_013397175.1 Platysteira castanea | reverse complement strand
TTTTTTTTGAGAAATATTTGGGAAATAGTTTTAATCTGGTCTTTCACATCTGTGCTCACAGCAAACACAGCCTGTTCAATACAAGCACAAGTGTACCCTCTGTAGCCCAGCACTCAAGCAGCAAGTTCTTATTTAGATTGTGATCATAGACTTTGACCTCTTCCAGGGCTTTTGTCTCTGTAGCAAGTTCTGTGTTGCTCTCGAGGAGGATTTTAAGAGTTACAGTTGAACTGTAAATGCTGCTCCAGGAGAGCTGGAACACTAATTGCTGAACAGACCTTGATAAAATTGCCTGGTAGCCATCCATTAAAAAAAAAAAAAAGAGGGCTTTAATTGTAATACAGTACAGCTTTTACTGAAATTGAGTAGCCCTCATCTGAGATCAAGATGAGTTTTAACTACTGTGTCTAGATTTAGGGGGCAGGATGATTTTTCAAAAGTTTCTGTTCTTTGCTGCTCAAACACAATCAGTTTGTGTTTGGTGGTTTCATGTTAACTGTTTATATATTTTCCTTAGTGATCCTCTGAGATCTACATATACAGGAAAAAATTATAGCATGATTCATTCCAATTTATCATTGCTAGTTAAAAATTGTTAGCAGTTACTTTCTAGGCAGGCTGTAGTTTCTTTCTAAAGGTGAGGGTTAAGGTTTTATTTCTCTGAGCTGTGAAGTCAGAAAAATAATGCTTATTAATTTTAGTCAAGTCTCTTAGGACTGGATTCAGTGGTTAGTACAGTTTCTGTGCCATAAGTATTGGTGAAGATAAGACTAAATTATATTATTACCATTGTAATAATAAGGAACATTGTAAGAGTATGACAATTTTAGAATTCAAGAAATTATTAGGAGACTGTATATATAATATATTTAGTCTTACCAAATTAAGTTAACCAATTTGCTTTATGAATTGATTACTGATTAAGTTAATTCTTCAAAATTTGCTTTACAATTTCTCTACAGACAGCAGAACCACTTTTCATATCCTGGCTATTTACCAAGGTGTGTTGACATTTAGGAATTTATTTAAACCCTTTCATATTTTTGCATAGAACTTCTTTCCATTTATAAGCTTTTTCTAATTGATTCTACTTTTTCCATCTAAGGTGATGCATATTTGAGCTAAAAAGTCTACTTCTTATCACTTGATGTGAAGAATTATGAATTTGTGAACATTCTCTTGTTCAAAAAGTAGATTGGCATTTAGGTTTTATAGCTCTCAGCGTATTCCCACCTACTCAAACATAAAATTAAATACCACAGCCCTGATGAAAAGCAACAGCTCTGCACTGATGATGTAAAGGACAATATCAGTTGAATACATTTAGGTAATTTTTTTTCGTAATCACTGCGTAATTTAAATAAATAAATCCCCCAAATTCTAAGAACTCAATTTACAAATGTTTGAGTCAGCATGGTAGTCCTTCAAATCAAAACTGCTACCAGAAATGGCTGTATTATTTCTTGTGCTGAAAGAGCAATGGTGGATTTTGTTCTTTAATCTTTGAATTATGTAGCAATGAATCCAGCAAGTGGGATATGATCCTGTGCGCTACTCAAATGAGTAACTGTCCTTGTTGCCTTGAACCTTGAAGGAGGTCTCACAAATACTGTTTATAAGCAGTTTTAGGACCCAAGACCCTGACAGATAATCTTTGCTGATCGATCTGGTATGTTAAAATGGTTTGAAACCCTTATAAACTCAGGTAACAACTCAGCAGACATGGGGAGGGGGGTGGAGAGGAGGTGGTTCACCTGTTACAGTGATGCTGTATTAAGTGTAAATACCTACAGCCTGAATTTCCTGGGAGGCAGATGCTGGCAGTTCTTTGTTATTTCATGCCGGTGAGGTGAATGCTGGTGACCAGGTCTGTGGTCAGAAAGAAGGGGTGCTCACTGAATCTTTGAGTTCTGTTAGGTCATTTAAGGTCATTAGCTTGTGTCATGAGTAAAATGGCACATAAATTCAAGATTGGATCATCCTTCTGGCATGTCGTTGCATGCTCTGAGCTGTGACTCTGGTGAAGTTTTCTCTGCTCCCAGGTTGTAGTTTTGATGCATAAGTTGGGTCTAAGTGGCATCATCTAATGTTTCTACTGCAAACTGTATGAATACAGAGTAGAGTGGTCTTAGCAAATAAATTTAAAATGGAAAACGTTTGTTATTTTGCATTATTGTTTCAATATTGTATGAGCTTGAAATGACTGATAGTTCCAGAAAGAATATTAGGAGTGTTTAAAAATCTGTGCCCAGTCCAGAAGTTATTAATTTAAAATACAACTGTAGAAGGAGACAGTGGCTAATGTTAGTGTGTTAGTATTATTTATTAAACATATGCTAAAAGAGTAAGAGCAACTTGTTTTATACCAGCAAATTAATTCTCATTCAAGAGGATACAGTATCTTGTCAAAGAAACTTCTACTTTATATTTTTAGCTAAGTTTCTGGTGATAAAAGAATTGCTAATACTGTTGATAACGCAGGAGTTTTATTGTTAGTAATTTAACAAAATGCTTTGGCTACAAATGATAATACCTTTGGACACTAATAATTAGTTACTTGGTGTTTCCTGTTTTGGGAAAATTGAAGTAAAATGATATATTAAAGGCATGCAGTGAAGGCCAACTTCCTGACATGCCTATTACATATTTGCTGCCTTTTTCTTTCTGTCCTCTTTAATATTTCCTTTTTCACTATTTGGAAGGCTTTGAAAGGTGTTTATCACTTTAAAGCTGTTCAGAGTACTGACAGTGTTTCCGTCATGTTCTCTGCTATCAAACAGAAAAGGAATGGAGCACATTCTTCCTTTATTCGTTTATAAGAGTTTTCGTTTATAAGAAAGAAGTCGCAGTGCTCCTCAAATAGTGGTTCTTGGTAGCTCTAAACCATGGCAGGAGTCTTATGCAAAGGATCAGAAGTAACATTGGCTCATGAGAAATCTTCTTCTTAAACTTTTTTTGTGGTGTAAGTATCTCAACATCTATGGTCTGTAGTTATAGAAAAAGAAAATATGTATTGAAGAAATCTACAATGTCTAATGGTTGAAATATTTCTAAATGTTATGTAATAAGATAAATCTACTTAAAAAGGCAAGAGAAAGTGAAATTGGAGTGGAGTCTGGTGGTATTATTTTTTCCATGTCTACAGTGTGCTGTTAACTTTTCATAGAAACAGAATAGATAGTTTCTGTTCAGAACAGTTTGTTTCAGGGTGGAAAAAGGGATTTTAGCCAAGGATCTTTATGCTTTCATGCAGAAATTTATAAACTGGCAAGAGAACTTGTTCACTCAATGAAAATTTTTCGCAGAATTGATCCAGTTTACAAGCTTCTGAAAATCATTGTTTTCACATAGCAGATTTTTTTAGAAGTTTTTGGCCAAAGTATAAGCAGATTGCGTTTTTACTGATAGAAATGTATGACTTTATCACCATACTGTTGTTCATCAACTTTTGAGAGCAAGGAGCATTGTGATTCTGGGCACTGGATCAGAAAGAAGTGAAACTGCATTTATTCCTCTCATTGGCACCATATCCATATAGAGGAAACATTCTGATCTGCAGCATGTAGAGATGCTCAGGAAATTTGAAGGAGATGCTTGCCAAGTCCTGGGCATAGGGAATGCGAGCTCAAAGCAAGACACAAGAGCTGATGGAAGTGGAATATTGTGTGTAGGACTGCAGGGGCCGAGCAAGAGGGGAACCCAAGGAGGGACTAAAACTAAGAAAAGGAGAGGAACAAATATGCAAGGAAAGATGTAGCTAGGGCAGTCTAATCACAGAATATCCCCATGTTCTAAAACAGAAGGTCCTTAAATCCTCAGCTATTCAATGGATACCACTGCAACCCATAGTAAACCCCATATCCCTTAATACTGTGCTTCTGGAATACTAAAGGACCATTGAGCCTAAACCAGTAAACAGTGCATGAAGTGAGAATAGGCTGTGGTTGCAGAGATACAATTACTTAACGTAGCAACGTGCATTGATGGATTGTTTTAATCTACCATTTCACAAAAGAGGATCAAAATTTGGAATAGATTGCCCAGGTACCTACCAGCTGTCAGCCTTGGAGATAAGTGGAACTTAACTGGGCTGAGCAACATAAAAGAACTCTGAAGCTGGCTTTGAGTAGGGACCACAGGTCTCCCAGAGACCCCTTCCAGCTTGACTTACATCTTAACACATACTCCAATGAAGAACATCCAGTTACCCTTTTTCTTCGAAAGAATTTAAGAGCAAGGAAAACATGTATTGATACTTCTGCCATTTTTCCAAACCCAAAAGGTGCAAACCAGGAGCCTGGTGGGATGGATATTGTTTCATGAATGATCTTCCAGGAACTTCTCACTCTTAAGTTTACCAGGTTTCCCTTTAAATCCACGTTAAATTTTAGCATCCAGAATTCCATTTAACAACAATTTCAGAAGGTCAATCACAGCGTGCCTCATCTGCATCATTTTGGAATATATTATCTGATTTGACATATTAGTGACAAGTGCCAATGTAGCACTTAAATTTTATGAAACAAAGTGAGATAGAAATGGAAAAAGTGATTATCCAAGTCCATCGCTAGGAAGTGTCATATTGGACAAATACCCGAGAATACAAGTCTTAAAATGAAAAACAAGAGAAAAAGAAAGATGGTTCCTAATCAGAGCTGGAAAAGCAAGGGGAAAAAAATGCTCTAACTATCCTTGAAGTCAGTAGGGAAACCAGTGTGTTCCTTGCTGAAAATATTTCCTTTGATTATGAAACATGTTTTCTAAGTAATAATTAAACTGAGAATACCTAATGGAAAGCCAAGGACCAGAATTTACTTGTGAACAAGCAGCTCTGTGATTATGCTGACTGCAGCTTCATTTCAACCTGCATCCGTCAGTGCTGTTTGCTTTGTGCTAGAAGTTAAAAAAATATGGGAGTGGAAAATCTTTTGTGGTTTTGGGGGTTTTTAGCCTTCCCACTGAACATACATAGGGATAAAATAATGAAAAGCAATGAAATTGTTCATTGCTTCTGAAGATATACCTGGAATCTTTTGTAAGCCATGTTGCTTATACTTTCCATAGTGTTTTGGTAATTCAACATGCTTATTTTCCATGTGAACTGTTAGTCTGGACATAGTAAATATGTGTGTGTTCTCTTGTTTGAACACTTGCAGAGAGAAGCAAATGAGATAAGTGTTTCAACCATTACATTCTCACCAGTAATATTCTCATCAGATGACAAATACACTTGATGCTTTCTTGCTGTAAAATAACTTGTATGTATAGAGACTAAAATCTTGTGCTTTATTTGTAGCATGGCAGAAGTAGCTTGTATGCTGGAACACTTTCCTCATTTTGTGTTACAGATCTGATCAGAAGAGACTATGAAATAAATATTTTAGGACAGCTCTCTATCTGTGATTTTCTTGGACAGTTTGTCATTATTCTACCACTACGCCACTGTAAACATATTTAAAGAAGTGTATTTGCACATGTCAAATATGGAAAAATATTTTTACACCCTTTAGTTAGAAACAAATCTGATGAATTGGTGCGATTTACAGTGTAATTTTTAAATCCAAACAAAGAAATAATTGGTGCTTTTTCATTAGAGTGTAACTAATTTATTCAGCACAATGGTGGTTCTTAACATATTCTGATAGGTTCTAAGATTGCTTACAGATAAAACTAGCAGATATTGGATATAACTTTGCTCTTTTTTTTTTAAGGTCAAAAAGGATTTGTTCAATTCCCTATTTTTATCTTTGAATGACTGACTTAAGCATGAATGTTTTACACGTCAGACAGCTTTGAGTGATTTTGAGGTTTTTCTCCACAGCTAATTTTTTTGAGTAAAAATAAGGGAAGATACATTTTACAGTGGTAAATTGTTTATGAAAAATCATATAGCGTTGTCATCTGTAGATGGTATCTCTGCTAACTTTGTGTAGTTTGTCATTGTCAGTTGGTTTAAATGTTGGATTTTGTGTTTCTGTTTTTCATGTAAAGATTAAAAATGTGTATGATAATTAGGAATTTATGATAGTAAGGTAACTAGAGGAGCTCACTAACACTAGTAAACAATACTGTCTGCTGTAAGGTATTTGAGACCTGTTACTCATTTTTCAGACAGTGGTGCTGTCTGAGTTTTATATTGAGAATACAGGAATTGCTAGTGTTGTGATCCTGAAGTTACACACACTGGGGTACAGTATTCACTCAGGTGCTGGGGTTTTTTTTCCAACAGAAAGCTGATCATCACACTGGGCAAAAAGCAGAAAAGGAAAAACGAATCTTCGGATGAATTGTCTGATGCTAAGCAGACTCCACAGAGGCCACTGAAAGATGAAGACTCACAGGTAAGTAGTCAGTATTCTTCCTATATAAATTTCTGTGTGCTATTTCTACAGATCTTTTTTCCCCTCTCTCCAGAAAGTTGCAGTTCCCTTGACACAGTGACAGTTAGTTTCACACTTCTGTGTATCTCATAGGTAGAACCTTTCATCATCAGCCACTTTCCTCAGTTGAAAATCAGAAAATCCTACAGGGTAGAATTAGAATCCCTTTTCCATTACGGGACATCAGTGCCCTGCTTGTATCTGTTACATTTCAGTACAGAAGCCCATGGGTTTGAGACTGTAAGTACTTACACTGAGCTAGCAGTTAGACCTGATCCTTACTTTGGCTGAGAGTGAAAACGCAGAGATTGCCTAATGGACGGGACATTTATCTGTGAAACTGGCTCTTTGAGAACTGTTGAAAGGGTTTTTTCAAGCTTTAATGTGTTTTTTTCTGAGCTCTGCTTCTGTGGAAACAGAAAAAAAATAGATTTCTTGCAGTGTTGGATCTGAAGGCAGCAATGATCAATATGCTGATAGACTCTAGTTGCTTGTGGAATACTTCAGAAGTGCCAGATGAAGAATTGAAGTGGTTGAGTCATTCCCTTGAGGAATAGCTCTCTTTTAACTTATTTCTCCATTTTTGTCATAGATTCCCCGGGAATAATAGTAACATAACTAATTATTTCTAAAACTTATGCACAGAGAAGCATGAACTGCTGATAAGAGATTATATTCTATTTATGTGTGTATTTAGTAACAGAATTATAACTTCTTGCTTTAGGGCAATCTCCAGTAAAGTAAGGTTATGTGCTGGAGATGCACAGGTTTTTGTCCTGTGGCAGTTTCATCCACAGAGGCAAAATCAGTATTCAAAATAAGGTGCTGTTGAGTAGAAATTAATTGCATTAGTTGATGATAGTTGTCAAAAAACAATTATGAGATACTGAATTGCCCTCTGGTGTTTCACAGATAGTAACGCTGGAGGGGAAGAGGGATCAGAAGCCATTTCCCAGAATGACTTCTCATTAACTGAAGTGATAGCTCATCTTTGGTAAAGGTTACCTGGAAGGAGCTGTAACTTCTCAGTAGTGTTCTGTTATCAGATAGACATAAATTCATAGGCCAACAAATATGATATAAAAGACTGAAGATCAGTTCTTTCCTGGATGTATCATGAAATCACCTGCTCATGGTGTGAAGGGAAAAGAGGGTAGACATGATAAGGGGTGGTGTGAGAGAGAAATAACTTCTACTGCAGAATGTCACAGCATTGCCCTGCTCTCTTTAAAGCAACTTGGGAGAAGCAGGAAAGACATAAATTGCTTTATTTCATTAATTAATTTTCTCTTTAGTTTTCAAACATGTTCATGATTTTATTTTCAAAGAGCTGTCTCTAATTTCTGTTGCAAATAGCTGTTTTGAAGCTCTGGGGGGCAATCTTAGGCCTTTCCCCCCCCCAAATTTATTTTGCATGCTTAGTTTCATATTAAGTATCCTCCTTAAATAGATTGATTTTTTTTTCTAATTTTATTTTTAATGTGTGGTGCTACTTCATTTTGTGTCTTAGAGTCATTTGTTTATGGCCATAGTTCTCAGCTCAGGGAAATACAAAAGCTTTTTTCCAAACAGCTCCGATTATGTATTAATATGTTGGAGAACATATGTTGATGTTTTGCTAATCACTTCATACTTTAAGAAAAGACATAGTGAGAAGAATTGAAAATGCCAGTTACATAATTTTGCATTGCTCATATTACCTGGCTTTTTTTTTTTAAACCTACTTCTGTCAGCAAACTATTATTGATTTAACTATAATGTGACATTAGTGTGTCTTTAAATTAGAAATTCCTTTTGGTGCTAACACCCAACCCCGCACACACTTTATGGAAGAACAGCTAAACTACATAACTGTGCAGAGCTCATGAAGTACTTTCATTTCTGCAGCTTCTCTAGAGGAACGGCCATGCCCATTCTTTGCCCTGCGTTATATATGTAGCTTACTGCTCTGTATTTGTAATGTAATTAAAGTACAGCTACATCTTTACCAGAGACCAGCCAGACCAAGGGCTAAATTAACAGTCAGGAAGAAAAGTTCCTGTGCTGCAATCTCACTGTTACTTAATATCTGCTCTGCAGAAGCCAGTATGACCACAGGATTTTGGGTTTTGTCTTATACACAACTTACTCCCTCAACTGAGTGCTGCAGTATAATATAACATTGCAACCTGCAATGGATTTGCCTGCACGAAAATACCCTTTACTGTGTAGCTCAATATAATAAATTTGTTTTGTAGAGACTGTTTTGTTTTGCTGTTTTTATTTTTATGATAATCAGTTCTCTAAAGCAGATTATAGTGTTTTCAAATGTTGGCTGACTAGTTTGATACTGCTATTTTTATCCAGTGAATCCAATTTACAAATTAATCTTACAGTTAAATAGGCAGTGTCTCATATATTGGTACTGAGCAGTTGGAAAAGTTACACAATATCCTAATAATCTTAAGTATTTGAAACTGTGAGCGAGAAGGAATTATTTTCTTTGACTGACCATTATTTCTTCAGCTGGCATTTGTTGTCCTCAGATTCTTGCAGAAACCAGCCAGCATGAAAGGTTAGAGAGAGAAACTGCCAAGTAAGCCAAATAATGCTGTGAAACAAGCCTTGATTAAGGTGGAGGAGAAAATGCAGGCATTAACAAAGGAACAGACTTGATTAGCCATCATGTTGGACTTCATCAGCAATCTGATCAATATGATCTAGTGAAATCTTCGTAATTTTTTGTATAGCACCGTTGTTTAGTCGAGACCGCTCAGCTTATTTTATATCTTTCCCTCTGAATCTGGAGTTGGACAGTAACACTCTGCTGTTACACTGCATTAGGAAATCGCTGTTGAAATACTGATGCTCGTGGGAGATCTGTAATATATCAGCTTTGCTCTCATACGCTGAAAAGACTGTATCATGTTTGCTTTTGAACCCTAAAAATAAAAGTATTGTATGCTTACATGAAAGAGAAAATAACTGTTTAATTAATTGAACATAAATGAATTACAGAGGTACATTATTTCATGTTTTTTAGAAAATGTTATCCTTTGGTTTTAAGCTGAAGTATTGCTTAGAGTGTCCCAGAACATGCAGCACGTTAGGAGAAATTTTGGGTAAAACCTCTATCTCTTTTCTTTCTCTTACATGGCAGAAGAGAAGATCAAATCGTCAAGTTAAAAGGAAAAAATACGCTGAAGAAGGAGAAGGGAAACAATCAGAGGAAGAAGCAGCTAAAGTTTCTGTAAAAATCAAAAAGAATTCTGCCCCTTTACCTGCTGAACAGCCTTTACAGTTATTTGTGGTAAGTAAAAATTAGCTTGGTCTGTAAGAACTTTGTTTGTCTCAAGTAGTTCAGTGAATAAATCTCCTAATTGGAGTACATTATTATTTCCAAGCCACAGTTTAGTGTGACATTTTGTTAAAATCTTGAAAACTGGAAGAATTTACTTCTCACTATTTTTTGTGTTGCAAACATTTGTTGACTTAATTGAAGTTAAGAATAAGGATAAGACTAAAGATGGGTATATCTCAAGTAATTTTTTATGTGGCATAGGCATATGAAAAAGCTCTGTTCTAATGTTACCATTACTTAGAGAAGGATCAAATTATTTGGGGGAATCTCTGCTTACTGAGATATTTAAAAAGGACACTCCTCCTCTCCCCACAACCTGTTCCCATTTACACTTGGCTGTTTAATGTGGTAGACTCAAACTTACTGTTGAGCCATTCAGGGTAAACAGAGTGTCAGGGAAGAAATAGGAAAAAAGTGTTTATGAGATGCTTGAAAGAGTGCCAGAAGTTGTAAGGGAAGGAGAACGATGGTATAATTGGGAACAAATCAGACAAGGAGAACAATGGTATAATTTGGAACAAATCAGACAAGAGGGAAGGTGACTGACTATTGCAAGCAACTTTTATAGGTGATCTCTTTATCTCTGGAGCTGCAGCCCCAGTTGTGGCAGAGCCGTGTAATCCTATCTGTGACTTATCTAAGCCCTGCTGGAATTCCCAGCCACAGCCTTCTCTCTCTGATTCCACAGCGTGTTTGTTACCTGTGTGCAGAGTAGATGGATCAGACTGTGTTTGTCACATGCTGGGTTTCTTTCCTCTTTTTACACCTGCCTGTCAGAGTTCTTCTCCCGTTGTGTATAACTAAGTTCTGGGTCTGTCCAGTGCATCAGTTTAACTCAGCAGGGCATTCACAGTGTCTGGAAAGCATCAGAAGCCCCAGTGCTTGCCCTGGGTGTGTTTGGCAGGTGAGCAGTGCAGCTGATGCTGTGTGGAAGTGCCAGACTTGCTGTGCTTTTGCATGTAATCCTGTCTGGGTAGAGACCTGGGTTTTAAATTTTACTCCTGGCCTGTTAGGGAATGCTACTGATAGAGGTTAAATTTACCTTTATTGCTCATCTTCTGACAAGCCACTTGTAGTTGAAGGTTTTAGGCCTGAGAGAGAGGGCATTTACTGCAGTTTTATAATATCATTGTTTTCCTGTGTTTATAGGAAAATCCAAGTGAAGAAGATGCAGCAATTGTAGACAAAATCTTATCCTCCAGGGTAATAAAGAAAGAAGTAAGTGATTTTCATGGAATAAAATCGTTTATTTGAAAAAAAGGGTTTGCATCTATCATTTTACATTTCCCCTGAATTTCCTTTCTAGATATCTGCTGGGATGACAGTAGACACAGAAGAGTTTTTTGTGAAATACAAGAACTAGTAAGTATTAAAAAGTTGTTTCATTGGATGTGTTGACTGAACTGTTAAATATCATATTTATATACTCAGGTTTTGTATTGTTTGAAGGTTTTGTCATCTACTGAAATTTTTCTTTACCAATTTAATCTTTAAATTTCTAAGAATTTGCAACATATTGATAGTAGTAATTCTAAAACTATCAGTATTGTGAAACCAGCACTGTCTAATAAGCTGGCAGCCTTTATTTGCCAAAGAAGAGAATTTTTTAGAGAAGATATTTATTAAATCGGAAGATATATTTATTAAATTCAGCAGGGACTACATGCCTGAGGCAAGTTTTAATTTCATGAATTTAAATGAGAGGTGTTTTGTGAACCTAGATTAGATTTACAGTGTCATGCATTTAGAAGATGCTGATGTAGTAGTTGGTCTTATTGTTTCAAAAAGAAGGAAAAAACTTGTGATAGAAGTGATTTTGCATCAAAAGCAGGAAATAAAGACTGAAGAAACAAGAACTTCTCCCATATTTTATTTTAAATTTCATACTCATTTTCCTGTCACTACTCAATTCTTGATGCTGAAAATCCAAGCACATTTTAGATTTTACATACGTGAATAATTTAATCAGATTTTTGCTAATAAATGTAATCTTTTTATGAGACTCTGGTTCCGCATGTTGTTGGAGAACATCTACCTCGTGTTTCTTTAAGAGGATAAAATCTGTCTTTTCATCTGAGAATGAGTAATCCCCAGCTGTACTTCATTTCTAGCATATCTTTAGAAAGCTTAAAAAATGATGAAAATATACTAAAAAAGGGATGTGAGGAAGAAATATGTGTACTTCTGCAATATAATTTCAGAAGGGCTCTCCTGGGGGGCAGTTAGATGCTGTAGGTGCTGGTGCTGATGGTTCCTGCTCCTTTGACTCAGAGCTTCTCTCCCAGCCCAAGCCAGGGACAGGTTCCTCTCTGCCGCGGCTCTGCTGCTCCTCCCTGAGCTTTCCATGAGCTCTGTAATCCAGCACTGCAAGATGAGAGGTGGTCACAGGAGGTGCATGGGAAAATCAGATCCAATATATTTAAGTAATTTATACCTCTGGGTACTTTCTGATACAGGTGTCAGATTTGAAACTTCACTTGTTTAAGCTCACTTGAAATAAGCTTGCTTCTCTTCTTAGGACACATGAAAGAAATTTGTGAATCTAGAGTTCTGTAGATTCCAGCTCAAAAACACTGCCTGAACTTGGTGCTGCAAGATGATTTTTTGGGGGAGTAAATCTTTGATCTTTATGGTGGATTCTGTTATTTTAACTGTATATTAAAAATAGATAGTAAGCTTTTGCTTTCACCAATGTGTTAATGTCAATCTCTGTGATTTTAGCTCATATCTCCACTGTGAGTGGGCCACAGAACAACAGCTTTTAAAAGATAAAAGAATTCAGCAGAAAATAAAACGATTCAAAGTAAGGAAAGCACAAAGAGCTCACTTTTTTGCAGATGTGAGTATGAAATATAAATTAAATAAGCTTTTTTTTTCCTTGTAAAATTGTGATTAGTAGTTTGCTTTTATAGAAAAGAGGTGATTGTTAGGAAGTAGCAATGAGCCATTGGTGTTAGTTGCAGCAGAGGGGTGGGTTGTTCAATGTAATTTTAAGAGCAAGTCTTCTGGAGTCACTGAATTAACCTGACTTACATGGTTTAAAAGTGGAATTGGTTGAGTAGCTACTTAGAAGTGGTAAGGAGGGAAGAATTTCGTCAGTATGGCTAGTTTCTGTAGGACTTCCACAAGACGGCACTTCATCCCAGAACGAGTGGATCTAGAGTCAAATCCCTCTTCAGTGAGTGCTGCCAAAGATAGCTGAGGGGATGTGTGCGGGGGGCTGGTGTGGAATTTGAGGTCTGTGCAAAAACCTCAAAAGTTTCCAGCTACCAAATTCATTTCGTGTTTAGTGAGACCAAGTCTTAGCAAGTACCAACTATTTTTGCCTCTCTACTGATTTTATTAATCTTACACTGCAGATGGAAGAGGAACCTTTTAATCCTGACTATGTTGAAGTAGACCGGGTATTAGAAGTGTCTCTTTGTGAAGATAAAGACACTGGTGAGGTAAATATGTCTTAAAGCAAGTCAAGAAGGTACACCTCCAAGTAGTGTTTGACAACTGTAATTTTATCAGATCTCAGAGTAGCACTTTATTGATTTTAAAGCTCAATGAGACATGACAGTCTTGTCCTTTCCTGTGCTAACTGTGGATTTGAAAGAGAAATCAGCATTTAATAGCTTATATTTTTATTAGTATTAGTAGGTCATAGTAGACAAAGCTTAGGTATTGACTGGCATAAATGTGAGGTTCAATAATTGTCTTGTGTGTTCCATCAGAAGGCTGATCCCATATACTGTCCTGTGTCTCTGATAGTGGCATGGGGTCCCTGCTAATAAAAGCTTTAGGCAGCCAGTGATTTGAAGTGTTTTGATAGCCACCAGTGACCCTTCACTCTGTATTTATCAAAACTCTTTTTTAAAATTTAAAGTACCTCTTCTGGAAAGCTATTACAGAATGAAAACATTCTGAGATTAGAAAAAGAAAACAGAAAAGCATGTCAAGCAGTTAAATTGCCGAAATTCAGAATGAGTGTGAGAGAAGTGGAGATCGAAGACTGAGAGGAAAGTTGTTGATTAGGCTATTGGAATATCTGTAATGCTTATTCTGCTTGTGTAGATAGCAAAATGAGCAGACTTTTACCCAGTGATTTCTGCATTAATCTTTCTAAAGCAGGGTTGAGAGTTAAAATGACTTTTCATTTGTATGCAGCAGATTTGTCATTATTAAACTTCTAGAAATAATGTGTTGTCATAAGACTTTCCCCTCAGCTTCTGGAAGGATGACTCTTTATTTGGTTTTTAAATACGTATGTACTGAATCTAAATAAGATAATCTGCTTTGGTTCCATTTTTTTATGTATGTTGTTTTTCAAGCCTGTAAAGCTCTACCCAAGTTTTGTTGATAAGACCTCTGGTTAAGGAGCTCTAAAGCTCTTTGGTTTAGGCCTAGGTAGCCTGATTTGGAGAGTGGAGGAAATGTCCTGGGTAGCACTTCTCTAGTTAGTTCTGCCACCCTGCTTCATTTCAATATCTCAAATACTGCAATTTATCTTCCCTGAGACTAAACCAAGATCTACTTGTGGGTAAGTGGGATTGAAAAGTACTCCACAGATCTACAAAAAGTGGCAGAGTGTGAGGAACCCTGGATAAGTAGGTAGATAACAGGAATCTACACTGAACATTTAAAAAATGGTCAGAAATATGCTTTTGATTCCAGCTCTTGTGTAAGCCAGCTACTCTAATAGTAGGGCATATTAGCGGTCTATATACTAAATTAAAAACTGATAACATTCAGAATTTTCTTCTGCAGCCTGTTATTTACTATTTAGTAAAATGGTGTTCATTGCCATATGAAGACAGTACGTGGGAGCTGAAAGAAGATGTAGATCAAGCGAAAATAGAAGAATTTGAACAATTGCAAGCTTCCAGGCCTGACTCAAGGAGATTGGTAAAATTATACTTAATTTACTTGTCTGTCTTGGTAAATCTGACTTGGTTTTCCCAACTTTAAACTCTTGTGTTAAAACATAAGGCTTACTGACATTCTGTGTAAAGCATCTGTGTGCCTTGTTACCTAGGAATAGTAAAATATTCAGGTAGGCATAGATAAATATTCTTATCTTAGTTGTTACACTAAAAAAATAGAAATTTTTGCTTAGGAAAAAACCTGAAGTGCTGTGAATTTTTAAGCTGCTAACTGAGCAATGAGCTGCACATTGAAACTGGCTATCACAAAATCTGAGCACCTTTAAAATGAGCAGAAACCAGGATGACGTATTAACACCCTTTTATAGAGAAGAGAGTTAACTCCTGTGCTTCAGCACTGAAGAGAATTGGCAAATGAGATCTGTCAAACAGATTCTGTAATTTCTTCCTGCATTTCTTTTTCTAGGTGAAAGAAAGAAAAATACGTGTAATAAGGAAACATGTTTTATCTTTAAATTATCGATCTTCTGTCTCCTAGAGCAGGAGAAAGCAAAATAGTTCTATTTCAAGTCCTGTATGTCGTTGTCAGAGTAGGACATGTGTCCTGCGTGGTGTAGTACAACACTTGTTCTAACTTACTTCTTTTACATAACTAAGTATGCACAGTGTTTTAATTTGGAGGCTTTGGAATTTATTTTAATGGTTTTCCTATCTACAGATAATGACAGTAGTCACGATTAACATCTTCATATTATATTGAGTTCATTTTTGTAGTATTTATTTAAAATCATGACATTTTGGCATGTGGGAAGAAGAGCTTTTATACCTCTGTTACCATATTTGGCTGTGAGAGAAAAAGATGATTAAAGCGCAACTGTACAACTGACAGTCATCTCAGCATCAGCAACAAGTATTTTTGCTTCAGGCTCCAGCAGCTACAAGAAATTATTTGCTGACTGCAGCCCTGCAAGCAGGAGTGTGGCTGCTCCGGGTGTGGGGGAGTGGACAGATGGCAGCTGGTGGGAGAGGGGAGGAAGCCACAGCTGCTGGGGAGGGACAGCTCCTGCTGCGCCCAGACCTGGGCTCAGGTGATGCTGACGCTGGCAGTGCAGAGAGAGAAAATTCACATGGAAAATTCAGAGCTGCCACATAAGGCCACATGAGTCTCGAGTGAATGCAAGCTTTTATAAATGTTGAGAAATGGGGAGGGGTGGGGGGGAAGTACAGCTGGTGAGAAAAGCTCTTACTAAAATTACTTCACTTGAATGTGTGAGTTTGTTCACGTTGGGATGCAGGAGCTATCAGAAGAGTTTTCTGCTGGAATCCTACCTAGTATCAGTTAAAAACTGCATGATTTCACCTCTAAATTGCCTGCTAAGCTAGAGGCCAGGCCGTTCTGACTCCAGGCTTGGGAACTAGTGTGTGTGTATATGAATATTTTATATGTAGCCTCTCAGCTTTCCTTAGCTTGCTAGGGCCCTGAAGGTGATACACCTTGATACTGTCAGTCTGTTTTGTCATGGCCTTTCCATCATGACCCTGCAGATGCTGATGCTGACTTTGATCTGATCCCTTGGGGAAATCTATTCAGAACACTAAACCTATCAGAAGTTTACTTCTTTGTACTCCTGGCCCTGGCTTCCTGCATTGGCTGTGGGACAGAGTGGTCAGCATTGACCAGGGCAAGTGCAGAAGGGAGAGGGCATGATCACAGTAACTGTGTAGATGCCCAGACTGCTTCAGCATCAGCATTCAGAGCTATGTAAGACTTCAGGGGTGTTGGTAATCCCAAATACTCAGTTGGCTCTCTTGTAGGTCAGCTGCCTGTTCTTAGAGCTGCCAGTGTGAAGCCTCATGTAGTTTTGAAATTTCATATATAAATGAATTAGTATTTCATGTTACTCCTGCCAAAGTATTTGCATCCTATTTTTCAGAAACCAGTTGCTTGATTTTATTATAATATAGTCTTAAATTATTTTAAAAGTAGCAATTCATAGAGAAAAGTAAATACAAATTTCAGGGCTCTGCAGACTATTAACTAGTAAGTGGTGTTAACAATGACACTTTACTTTTAAGGTTGAATAATAACATTCTAAATCTAAAGTGATACACTCACAAAATAGTGGGGTTAGATATATTGGGAAAATAAAGCATATATCAACCTGTACATATATTAATCTTTCCCTTAAAGGACCGACCACCTCCAAACTCCTGGAAGAAGATAGAACAGTCCAGGGAATATAAAAATGGCAATCAGCTCAGGGAATATCAACTGGAAGGACTTAACTGGCTCCTATTCAACTGGTACAATAGGTATATGCATGGAATATTTTTTAATGTAGATTTTGAACCATATGGAATCATTGTTATTGGGCATAAATACTGTTTTAACTAAATTAATTCCAATTTCTCTGCTTACAGCTAAAAGGATGTAATTGGAACAAATTTCTCTCCCTTTGGGTGTGCAAGGATGTTCTTATTTATAAAAATGAACAAAATATTAAAATAATGCAACTAACATAACTGAAAATAAATTTTCAGTGGCTATGAGGAAATTGAAACAAAAACAACCAAAGCGCAAGGTTTCAGAATTTTTGAAACTGGGAAACACTTGCATCTTTCAAAATGGTTGCTAGAAATAGTATGTATTTCAAAAAAATAAAAAGTAAGCCTTTAAAAGTAAGGCTAGTAAATAATTGTATTATCTGCATTTTAAGCTAAAGTTAACTTTTGTTTGTAAATGCTCTGTGGTATGAATAGGAGTATAATCACTTTGAAGATCTTTTCCAGAATGATGTATTTTCTCTGTATCTAAATTGAATTTCTATTAATCAACCTTCCTGCTTGCTGTATTTCCAAACTACCAGTTGCATGTCCCTTATGGAAATGATGGCAGCAGGCAGAGCGTTTACCATTGATCTGCAGAAGGAAATCTGCTCTTAATTCTCATTCAAGCAGTGNTATCTAAATTGAATTTCTATTAATCAATCTTCCTGCTTGCTGTATTTCCAAACTACCAGTCCCTTATGGAAATGATGCGTGTCCCTTATGGAAATGATGGCAGCAGGCATAGCGTTTACCATTGATCTGCAGAAGGAAATCTGCTCTTAATTCTCATTCAAGCAGTGCAGAGCTGTGTGACACCTGCAGACAGAGGGAAGAGCTGGAATGTATGGCTGAGGGCGAGCGTGGAGTGGTACTTCAGGCAGTAATTTAGTTATAGGCATCTGTCTAGTTCTGGAATCAAAAAGGGAAGTTTGTTAATGAGACTCTAATACACTCCTTTCATGTGAGCATAGCTGGGATACTTTCCATCTGTGGTTTCTAGGGAATCTTCATTAATTTCTAGCAGTTTTGTCAAGGTGAATGTGCATGTATGAAACCTGCTTAATTTAAATTCCTTTAATTAGGGCACAGGTAGTCCCAAAAGAATACTTCTGGAATATTTTTGTAGGAGAACTTCACAGAACATTCCATTCTCAGGTTTTGACAGTGCTAAACCTGATGCAAAGCTTTACACAAAAGTTTTGTGAGCATTCTTTCACCTTAAACAGGGAATGCTTGCAAGGATCTTTTTGCAGTGCCTGCAGTTTTGCGTTTTTGACTGTTGTTGTAAACTGGTATATTTGAGCTTTGTTTTTGTAAATTGTTCATTGTAGTAACAACTTTAGGGTCTGTACTTTCTTTGGTGGTAGTAACAAATATTTTTTGCTTTCAGGCGAAATTGCATTTTAGCAGATGAAATGGGCCTTGGCAAAACCATTCAGTCCATTACATTCCTGTATGAAATCCTCCTGACTGGTATAAGAGGCCCTTTCCTGATCATAGCTCCACTTTCCACTATAACAAACTGGGAGAGAGAATTCCGCACGTGGACTGACCTGAATGTTGTGGTGTACCATGGAAGTATGATCAGCAGGCAGATGATTCAGCAGTATGAGATGTACTTCAGGGACTCCCAGGTATTGCAACGTCACTTATGTGCAATAATTCACCCAAAATGTGGTTCAGGTGTCAGTAATGACTAGTGTATTTGACAGTATCTGTGTGTTTATCTTGGTGAAAGTCATTTCATGTTCCAGGATGTTACATATGAGCATCTTCAACAAATGCTTACTGGGTAAATTTAGTGGCAGTGTTTGCAGCAAGATGTGTGTGTTGTTTCACTGTGCTGAGTAATTTTGCAATTGAATAGCGGTGACGCTGATACTCTTGTGGAGATTAAAGTGTACACAGATGGTTGCAGTTGGGTCCTGAATTTGAAGAGCAGGGAGAAAAAAAATAACACTGATTAAGCTCTGCTACCTTTATGTAGCTGTTGATTTCCTTTTGCTGCTGTTAACTGTGTACAGTTTGCTTTTCAGTCTGCAATACGTACCCTTAAATGACATGAAAAAACCTTGAAATCTGACTATTTTAAAAGGGGATTTTTTTCCATTTTTATATATTGTGCATAATTTTTTTAAATTGTCATGGTATTTCTTCAAAATTGATAAAGCTGAGAACTTGTTTTTAATTAGTGCTAAATATCAAAATGACATCTTGTTTGTCTAGTCAGTTATTCTATACTGCCTTGCTGAAGGCCTTACCTTGTCAGACCTGTGGAGTAAGCTGGATGAAAAGTTTTCATTTAGTTCTCAGGTGATACTGTGATTACTTTACTGTATGACTGCTAACTGTATTAAGATCTTATATTTTGACTGATTGACTGTAGAATTTTTCCTGTCACTCTTTCAGATTTTCTCAGGATTAGAAATGGGGTTTTATCTACATGCACCTTCTGAAACAGTTCTATTAGATGGTTTTATCTGTAATTCAGAAGTGGTTAAAATTTTACTGTTGGTTAGATACTATTGGATTTGGGTCTGTGAATAATTACTCATTAGTATTGGTTAGAAAGTTACAAAGATTAGTAAATGTGATGACAAAACAATTTATAATGTAAAATCCAGTGTCTGGCTTCTGGCAAAATTTCAACAACAAAATCAGTAAATTGAGTAGATGGGAGGGAATGTAACAAATATTGTGTGTTGATGAATTTCTAGGGCCGTATTGTTCGAGGTACCTACAGGTTCCAGGCCATTATTACAACTTTTGAAATGATTCTTGGTGGGTGCCCAGAATTAAATGCAATCGAGTGGCGGTGCGTTATTATTGATGAAGCTCACAGACTGAAGAATAAAAACTGCAAACTTCTGGAAGGACTAAAATTAATGAACCTTGTGAGTAACTGTAGTTCACTTTTTGGGGTTGGTTTTAGTTCAGTATAGTATGATAATAAATAAAAAATTTGCTTTACTTGCCAAAGAAGACCTCTCAAGCAGTCTTTCTTGAGAGATAACTATTCCTGATACTCTTCAAACATATGTGGTTTTGATAGCTGATGCCGGTATATTTTTGATTAAACAAAATGTGGCGAGTTCTCACTGTAAGCATAATCTATTTCTGATGATACTGTTGTATAGATTTTGTTTTGATTAGGATGAAAATATCATTTCGAATTTTCTTTAGTTTTTATGCAATGTGTTAAAATCTGGGAAGTATTTTAAGCAAGTTATTTAAGAATAAAAGCAAGCAAGTATTAGAATTTTAAACAGATTTTTTGTCTAGTCCAGTAGTTAAGATTTTATTTTATACAGCTAAAGATTTTTGAAAGCAGATACTACCGTGTATCAGGTGCCCCATGACTAGTTTTGCGTTTCTTTATTGCTTCATTATTACTTTCCTGTGGGTTCTCAGAAGTCATCTGAATTGCTTTCTGATACATGCTTAGTGTATACTTTCCATGCTGCAGAGAGGGAGGGTTATAAATGTGTGAATATTACAGAAAAAGTCAAAGTGTTCACTCATTCCTTCATTACAGATGTAGGAAGAGAAAATTTAAAGAAAAGCTACTAGAAAAAAATTACTGGCGTTTTTTTAATAAATCTGCTTATCTGTATTACCTGTGCACTTAGTGACACACAGAACTGGTGTTTTCAGGTTTTGATGCTCAGACTTAAACATTTTTGCAAATGTATGCAGATAAGGTTATGTAAGGTTTTTTTTTCCCTCTTCTAGGAGCATAAAGTGCTGTTAACAGGTACCCCACTGCAGAACACAGTAGAAGAATTATTTAGCCTCCTTCATTTCCTGGAACCGTTGCGTTTTCCTGCTGAATCTACATTCATGCAAGAGTTCGGAGACCTTAAAACAGAGGAACAGGTATAAGTTCATCTGAGCTTTAGTGTTTAAGAGGGAGTTCCTTTTAACTGAGCTACAGTATTGCCTTTTTACGTTCCAACAAACTGTTGTGCTTTCTTTAGGTTCAGAAGCTACAAGCTATCCTGAAACCCATGATGCTCAGGAGATTAAAAGAAGATGTAGAAAAAAAGCTGGCTCCTAAGGAGGAAACCATAATTGAAGTAGAACTAACTAATATTCAGAAGAAATATTACCGAGCAATTTTGGAGAAAAATTTTGCTTTCTTATCCAAAGGAGCAGGGCAGGCAAATGTACCCAATCTGGTTAACACTATGATGGAACTCAGAAAGTGTTGTAATCACCCTTACCTCATCAAAGGTAAATACAGGATGAGGACTGATTTTTTTTTTTCAAACTTTTTTATTTTTATTTAAAATATGTAAGAATTTTGTAATAATTCTTCGATGTTTTCTTTAGATTTTTGAAGGATTGGATTAGGTGGAAACATTTTTTTGATAGTTACAAGACAAAATTGTGAGACATTTGCATATTTGAGGCCTGAAGCTTGAACTTGTTCTGTGGGATTTTACAGAACATTTAGAAGCAATTATCTGATGGAAATGGTACAGCTCTTTAAAAGCTGTATGAACAAGAACTTTAAAGTCTAAATTTTAAAATGAATGCTTCTTTCAAGTTATATGATCTCTGTCGGTCTTCACTGCTTTTCTCACTTACTAATAACTGCTGTTTTTCCTGACTTGCAAGAAAATACACTTTACGCTCCAAAAGTTTTGGCTGTGGTTTCAGAAGTAGTATTCAAAATACTAGGTTATTTTCAAAGACTCATGACCCATTTAAAATATCACAAAGAGAAAAGAACGGTTTTTTAGTAGTTTTTTTTACATAATACTTGAGAATAAGTATTTCAGGTTTTGAAATTTGGAGGAGGGGGCTCACCTCATTCAAGGTGTTTTTTCTTTGGTGTTCTGCTTAAAGACTTAAGACTTGTTTTCAAAGCTGATAACAATAGATGTTCTTGCTTAGACTTCAGATCCATTCAGAACTCTGTTTAGGCTTCAGTGCCTAAAGGGGGATATTTAGAGTACAGCACTGGTTTTGGTAGCTTAGATTTAAATGTATGTGGAGATGTTTGTGTAGATACACCTGTAAATATGGAAATGTATCCTTTGGTAGGTGCTGAAGAGAAAATCCTTGGAGAGTTTAAAGAAACATACAGTCCGAGTGCTCCTGACTTCCACCTGCAAGCAATGATCCAGTCTGCTGGGAAATTAGTTCTTATTGATAAGCTTCTTCCAAAAATGAAAGCAGGAGGCCACAAGGTCCTTATCTTCTCTCAAATGGTGCGCTGCCTTGATATTTTGGAGGATTACCTTATACATAAAAGGTAAAATTCGTATTCTGTATCCTATAGTATATTGTTGTGTGAATGCTAGTGCAAGATTAATGACAGCAGCACACCAAAGCTGGGAGTTGTTTTCTTTGTTTGCTAATCAGTGTGAAACTTTGTGTTCTGTTTGTTCACCGACTAATTAAAAACTAGAGAGAAAAACTAAAGAGAGGTTGTCCAGTTTAAGTCAACTATGTGCCATCAGTTTGTTGCTTTTTCCATTAAACATTCAATTATGTATATGCTGTTTTTACATTTTATGTCAGAAACAAATAAGTTCAAGCTTATCATTGCTTGTCCAAACGCCAGGAAGCACTGAGTGTGTTCTTCACTTACACGGTGTTGAACTGGGACCACACGGATCCAAGATACAACTCCTTACTTCCAAAGGAATATAAACACCAAGTGATAAACAACTGGAGATGTGTTTTTTTAATTAATGTAAAAGTGCAAGTGTTCTTCCTATCTTTCCTAATTTGACTGCTTTGAATGTTGCAGCAGAGCTGAACTGCCAGCCATAAACCTGCTCCTTAGGCTGCCTTTGGTCATCACATGTAATTTCACCCTCTGATTATTACTGACTGTTGACTCCAGGGAAACTAAATGCTTATTTGAGCATGTGACTAAATAAATGCATAAAACCTTAAACTTGGTTACAATCAGTAGTTGCTGTATCAACCTGAAAATCTGTGACAAGGTGTAGTTCTTATTTTACTAGTGGATTTGTTGCAATGTACATACTGCTTTGAAGTGTGTAATTGTCAGTGAACTACATCATGGTAACACAGAGTTAACATGTTGAAAACCAAAAATTAATAATGTTAAGCCTTCCTTCAGTGGATACTGGAATACTGGATAGTAGATTATTTTAATACCTCTTTTGGTGATAGTTTAATATTAAGGCTGTCTGTTTGAACTGGGAGTGCAACAGTTTCTGTGTTTCATTTTTAAAAATTATTTTAACTTCATAGTGGTACTTACAATTCAGTATGGAAAATATTCCTTTTTCTGCAATGTTGTTACATTTAGACCAGTGAATCATATCTACAGGATCTAAAGGAATCTTTTGAAATCCATAGAAGCTGAAATTTGCTCCGTGCTGCCATTTGATTAGAAATGCTGGAGTGCACACATGATCAGACTTAGCACTTAACAGAATTCAGGCCTGTAGGAGATAGATGGCTGCCTGCCAGAATGCCTGTGGTCCTGTGGATTATCTGCTGTGCCATTTTATAGCTGATGAGAAGAAAAATGGTTGTGAGGCTTTTTGACTACTAGATATGCATTCAGTATCTTATACAGTTTACAAGTACAGAAGTATTTGTTCCCTTTTTCAGCATTTTACTGCATTTCAGAAGTTTCATAGCAGTCTTTGTAATTGTCAAAGGTAACAAATGAGAGTTTTGCTTCAGGCTTGAAAATTTGCTGGGTCAAATCTAAGAAGCCTTGGTGAAGACTGTTAGAGGTGCTGTCATGTCATTTTTGTTCCATTTCTCTTAAACTTTACAGAATCAATATGCAGTCTGTCCAATGACAGCTTACCAAGTTCTGCTTTCTGCTGATGGTTTGGTTCCCTCTAATGTGTTCAGGCAATTTGGTATATAATACAAGAGTCCACCGTCCTGCTTCTGTGGACAGGCATCCATGGATTACAGACAGGGATCAAAGCATAATATGTGAAAAACTTGAGTGTCCACATAGGAATTCAGATTAGGGTGTGTTCTAATGCAATTAAGTGCCATGGTAATACATGTATAATCAGGTAGTTGCTTAGTGGACAAAATGCAGAAGAACTTGTCTTAAAATGCTCAGTGTTTGGACTTGCTGATGTGTATTGATGCTACAGACATGCAAGTTCTGGCATGATTGTTGGTTATATTACCCACTGCTAATCAGAGTTAGGCTTTATCACTTTCATTCACTGTAAAGAATAAATACGTAAGCAATAGATCTGTTCAAATCAACCCTTAAATTCTTAAAACATTCGTAATGCTTTGTGTGTTGTATCCGCGGCCGTTGGCAGGTACTTGTACGAGCGAATCGACGGGCGCGTGCGAGGGAACCTCAGGCAAGCTGCCATCGACCGCTTCAGCAAACCAGACTCGGATCGCTTCGTCTTCCTCCTCTGCACCAGGGCTGGGGGCCTGGGCATCAACTTGACTGCAGCAGATACCTGTATCATTTTCGATTCTGACTGGAATCCCCAAAATGACCTGCAGGTAAGTTTCTTTGAGCGTGGTAGTGAGCCCTAATTAAACCCGATGGATGAAAATTTCATCACTTTGAATATTGTCTCTGTTTGAACACACATAATTTTAAAACATGCATTCAAGGCATGTGTTTAAAGTTTTTTGATGCCTTCTATTCAGAAGAGATTTCATTTAGTTAGGAACTTTTTCTTTCAAATCGGTTACTTTTGAAAAATACAACACAGGTAAAGTCAGTGAGTTGATAAAACCCTTAAGAATTGATGACACTGTGAACCCGGGGGCTATATTTTGCCTGTACTGACTAACACAGTTTATGGAAATAGAGGTGTTCAGCTGACACATAATATACAGAAAAGGATTAATATGCATTAAGAGAAAGTGAATTAATCAAATCTTGGAATTGGATGCTGAAGCTGAAATACTTCTCAAGTTGCAACTCCTTTACTGTTTGTATCTGGAGATCAGATAACTTAGGAGCTAGCAAGTCTTTTTACCTGGTGTTACTGCAAGGGAGTACCAGTCAGGAGCATTCAGCAGAGGTCATTCATCTGCATTTTACTTGCTACACTGTTTAGCAAACTATTCATAATGTGAAAAATGTCTGATAGCTTCTGTTTGCTTAAATGTGTATTGACTCCTTTTGAGTTCATGCGCTTGTGCTCTTGTTTTTGGCTTGGGCTACAAAAGAAAGAGGTTTTTAAAAATCAGTATCTTATTCCTAGGTAAGTCTAAATTTTAACTATCCTTCTCCCATCCTTCCAAAGGCTCAAGCCCGATGCCACAGGATTGGTCAGAACAAAGCAGTGAAGGTCTACAGACTGATTACACGTAATTCCTATGAGAGAGAGATGTTTGACAGAGCAAGTCTGAAATTGGGACTGGATAAGGCTGTCTTGCAGAGCATGAGTGGAAGAGAAAACAGTGTTGGTGGTGTATGTAGATTTATTTCCTGAAATAACCTTCCTTTTGCTTTTGTAATCATGTGGTAATTACTTTAAATCACAGCAGCTGCCACTTCTCCCTTTTTCTGTCATTTGCATCTCCATTCTGTTTTCCAATGTGGACTAGCAATATACCTGATAAAATTTTAAATATAGTCTGTTACTCTGCTAAATCTTTCACTGTTTCTTGCCTCATAAAGTTCAAGGTAGATAATGTCGAAGTTAAAACAAGGAGAAAGGTTTCTTTTGTTTCCTTGTATCTTCTCATATTAATATAATGTGTTACTTTAATGTAAGTATGAACAGGTAATTTTTGTAAACATGCACATCATGGTGTTGAGAATGGCCAAAGCAAAAGAGAGGCATACTTGCAAAAATATGTACTGTAACCACCTAATTTATTATTTCAGCTGTCAGCTAGACTTTTCTCTTAGCTTTTAATACTCCAGATTCAGACTTATAAATCATAAGGCGCAGTTAGGTTGTGGAAAGATGGGAAAGGGAAAGAGGAAGAGAAAAGACTGCTGGGATTTTTTTTCTTGACTGTCTAAACCTGATTTTATTTGCTCAGATCCAACAACTCTCCAAAAAAGAAATAGAAGACTTGCTTCGAAGGGGTGCCTATGGTGCCATTATGGATGAAGAGGACGAAGGCTCCAAGTTCTGTGAGGAAGACATTGACCAGATTCTGCAGCGTCGGACTAAAACAATCACGATTGAATCCGAGGGAAGAGGCTCCACGTTTGCCAAGGTGCAGAACAGCAGGAGGTTCTGTGACAGTAAAGAGCTGTAAATGTGACTGGACGTTGAAGAGTTTAGGCTTTATTTTTAAATAATGTTTACTTGTGTTTAATGAGGATGTGTGTGTTAGGTACATATTTTGGGTTCTTGCATCTGTATGTTTATGTTAATGTGCACATAAAAAATCAGATTTGCACAGACAGATTCTATAAATGCCAGGTGCAAGGAGCATGCTTGAGCAAAGATGAATAATAGATCTGTGCTGCTTTGGAAAAGGCCAGGGATTGTGTGAGATATAATGAGCTGCATTAACCAAGAATATTAAAACAAATTTGTTTATAGATATATTTGTATTTAGATACATAAGAGCAGGGGAAAATATCTATGACAATAATTAATAAGGTTAAAAATTGTCAGGTTTATTCTAAAAATGTGTAAACAAAGGATATATTTTGAACCTTGAGTTTTTTGGTAAGAATTGGAAAAGGAAAAAAAGAAACCTCCTAAAATAGCAGTGAGTGGAGATATGTATATGTACATGGGAAGGGGGCTGAGAGTGTAAAATACCAAGCAGTAAAACTGAGCTTGGGGTGTGGGCACTTCATGAATGCAATTGTGAGCACTCCAAAAGAATTAAAAAGGCATAGAAAAAGGAAGACTTGAAATATAGTAAATGTATATTTATATTCTTAAATAGCAATATTTAAAAATATGATTTATTTATATGTTTATTTAGGTTTTCTTATATCTTGCTGATTATGGCTTAAATAAGAAGTAGGCTTCTAAAGATCATCATCACTGCCTTTTTATCAGAAGAGTTAGAAATTTTTATATATATTTACTCTTTTCCCAAATGCAGTGTATCAGGGTTTTTTAAGTGCCTTCTGAAATTAAGCCTATTCCATGCACTCAGGCTTTGATTGTTGGCAGCTAAACGCCCCTTTGAAATTTCCCTCAAGCGAGTACTTCTGCGTGAGATGAAATCCCCAAATGCTGATAAGCCTCTTCAAAAGATTCTTTTTTCTTCCATTCGAGTAATTTAGATTCAGACTTAGAAGCAGAAGAATCTTGCTGCTTAATGTTCTTCTCTCCTGATGGTGCATAAAAGTTCATTAGATTTTTCTGATATATTATGGGTCTGATTTTTAAAAATTAAGGGGGAGGAGAACTTTTGAGTTGCTTTGCAGTGTAAGTAACTTCTAAAGTCTTAACAGCTGCTTGGGAGATTTCTGATGAAATAAGGTCATGCAATCTTCACAGCGCTGAGGCAAACTACAAACTTTTGATGTATGATGTTGGTAAGCTTTAGTTTTATCTATTACAGGCTAGTTTTGTTGCATCTGGAAACAGGACTGATATTTCACTAGATGATCCCAACTTCTGGCAGAAATGGGCCAAAAAAGCAGAAATAGATATCGATGCTATCAGTGGCAGAGTAAGTACTTTTTTAATGTGTGTTTTTTCAAGTCCGTGCTTGCTGTTAAATTCTGAAATTGCAGGTATGGGATTTCTGGTGCTTTTTGATAAATATTTCAGCAAATCAGACTTTTTTGCTGGCTGATTTGTGTATGAGCAGTCAGACTGCTGATAGCTGTAGTGTTTCCTATTTCCCTGCTGTCCTGAAAAAAGTTTGGACATCTTTGATTTTTGTCAAAGACCTGAAAATGATTGTCAGTATGGAATTATTCTGATTGCCCTGTTTCTCTGTCTGTAAATCCTGGACTGGAATCAGCAAAATAGGTGACTAAGACCTGAATAAATTTTATAATACTGAAATCTGTGAAATCCTATAATTGAAGACATTCCCCATGCATTTGATTCAAAAAGGTTTCAGTGCCCCTTTTCTCTCACAAAGTCTGCCGAGCAGTCTGTGTAAGTATTGAGCTCAGATGAGGTACTCTGTGTTGTTTATAACTGATGTACTGGCATTAGCATATGAAACTCATTTTTTGTTGCCTTAAATACCCCAAAATGTTCTACTTGCTCCATGGGTGTTCACTGTGATGTCTTTACAAAATAGCTGTGAAAGACAAGAGATAGGAATTATTTCCGAACTGAAGCTGTGTTCTTAAGGAAAACTCACCAACTGTTTCTCTCACAAGGTTTGTTTGCCATTTTGCAGAACAGCCTGGTTATCGATACCCCAAGAATCAGGAAACAAACACGGCCCTTCAGCGCTACAAAAGATGAGCTGGCAGAGCTGTCTGAGGTGGAGAGTGAGGGTGATGAAAAGCCAAAGCTCCGCAGGCCGTGTGACCGTTCCAATGGCTATGGAAGGACAGAGTGCTTCCGGGTGGAGAAGAACTTGCTGGTCTATGGGTATTGTGTGCATCCTCCTTCATTCTACAAAGTGTTTAAAAAATACATTTTTTCCATGTACTAAACTGTATTTGTGGAATAACTATATATTGGCAATAACCTAGTGAGTGTGCAGAGAATGTACTTAGAGCAGGAATTTATCTTGCACCCTGTATAAATCTTCTGACAATTTGCAGTTAAAGAAACATGAAGAAAGAAAGGTGAAAATCTTTGTGCAGATGAGATTATAGCATTTAGCATGGGTACTACAGGAGTCTCTCCAAAAATCATTACAGTGAGTGCTGCAGGCAGGCTCAAGACTCCTTAAAAAATATCTGAAATAAAGCCTTGGTAGGTAACTTGATTTTCATAATCGTAGAACATCTTGCACTTCTGTGAGGAACTGAGAATCTAAGCAGTTATTTTAAGCATACTGAAATCAGATAAGTTGATTTGGAAATCAAAT
Source organism: Platysteira castanea (assembly GCA_013397175.1). Classification (NCBI taxonomy): domain Eukaryota; kingdom Metazoa; phylum Chordata; class Aves; order Passeriformes; genus Platysteira; species Platysteira castanea. The sequence goes on along the minus strand of VYXC01008459.1, from coordinate 2,618,228 downwards.
CTTAGGTCTTCTCACACGCATCTTACCAGAAAAATAACACCATTCTTGTCAGAATGAGTTGCCATCAGTTTTGCGTCTTTGAAATCTACAATAATCATCCATATTTTTTATAAATAAGCACTTCTTGTTTAAAACTCTGTTTTGATCAGATGAATGTACGTTGCAAATATCACTTTCTTATTTCAACTCAGTAACTTAAGCTGAAAGAAAAAAGTTAAAAGCTAAGTATTTTAGAGAACAATTGCCTTTCGTAAAAGAAGTCTGTAGGCTGCCCCAGTGCTTCACTTCCAGGTGCTGATTTGTGTTTCACTTTGGACTAGGTGGGGTCGATGGAGAGAAATTCTGTCCCATGGGCGCTTCAAGAGGCAACTGAATGAACAGGATGTGGAGATAATTTGCCGAGCCCTATTAGCCTATTGTCTTGTTCACTACAGAGGGGATGAGAAAATAAAGAGTTTTATATGGGATCTCATCACCCCAACAGAGGATGGGCAAACACGAGAATTACAGAACCACCTCGGTAAGGACTTAATGTGTTCTGCAGTTAAACAGCTTCACATATGTACCTGTGGTACCAGGATAAAAACAGCTAAAAACCCTCTCTGAACACATCTACTTGAAATAAATGGGATTTATTTCAAATACACAATTCAACTGATTCAAGTGCCATGTCTGCTTTGCCTTGGATTTGATGGCTTACCCAAATGGTGCTCAGTGTCAGCTTTCATTTCAGTTCGTAAGAACCTGTTCTGTTGCATAGTAGGTGACAGACAACACACTCCTGCTTTGTCCTTACTGGTTATGTGTACTTCAGAGATGCTCTGAGACACAAAAACGACTCCTGTCCAGAGCCTGATATTAGTGTTGTTCCTGCACTGCAGATCACAAAACCTGTATAGGATATAGGAACTGTAAGAATCATGAGCATCTCTGTCTACCTTTAATATTTTATATTACATAGGCTTGTCAGCCCCTGTGCCTAGAGGAAGAAAAGGAAAAAAAGTGAAGACCCAGGCTAGCACTTTTGATATACACAAAGCAGAATGGCTTCGAAAATACAATCCAGAACATCTGTTACAAGATGAAGGATACAAAAAGCACATAAAACACCACTGCAACAAGTAAGCAGTAGCTGAAGTGTGAATGTCTTTCGATGATTTTTTTTTTTTTTTAAGTTTGTTTTTTCTTTTTATTTCTCATTGTCTTAGAAAACACTAGAACAGTTGTGGCAGCAGGAAGAAACAAGTTTTAATGGTGTTGGTTTAATTAGAATAAATAGGTTGTAGTGTATTTGGAGAAGAACGGATGATTTCACATGTAAAATAATTCTGTTACAATTTTTAAAGAAACTGGTTTTGTCTGTGGAGAGATCTCTTGCTAACATGTTTGGGATGCCTTGCAGCAGCCAAGGGCCTAAAGAGTGGGAGTGCTTATCAGAGAGACTGAAAGCACTAAAGTTGTTGCCCCTCAGTCTTCCATGCTGTTTCCCTGGCATGTTTTCTAGGCTTCAGAGAATCTGAGCTACCAACTTGTGAAAGCTTAGTCATTCATGGCAGTGAATGAGCTTGGTTTAGATAAAGGGTATTTCTGTAGCAAAATTTGTCATATTCTGCTCAAACAATTCATACAGCTGTAGTCAAGAATTGAGGTAAAGCATGGAGAAGTCATTGGGATGGTGCACCAAATTGTGAGTGAGAAAGAATGGAAAGGTTGAGGGGAGGATTTTTGTTGTCAGCCCCCTCAGTCCTCTCTAAGGGCATGTTCTGAGCAGGAAAAGGGAAATAGCAGTTTGTTCTTAGCAGTATTTTATGAAGCAAGTGAAGACTGTTCTGCTGACCCTGGTCTTCAGGATTTGAAAGAAATTTTGCAATGAAACAATTTGTAATTGTGATGACAATAAAAGCTCTTAGGTCACCTGAGTTGGATGTCCCCCCCTTTAAAACTGAAGGAAGTATGTTTTAGGAAAATGACTTGTAATCTCTGTGATACTACCAAAGACAGAACAAAACCATCCACAACTATTGAAAGCTTTTAGAGTTCTGATATTTGTATTTCTCTTTTTTTTGTTTAGGGTCTTACTTCGAGTAAGAATGCTATATTACTTAAAACAAGAAGTCATTGGTAATGAATTCCAAAAGGTCTTTGATGGAGTTGATGCCAGGTGAACTATAGAGAGAGTATTTTTGCTTGTTTATTTCAAATGTCAGATGAAAATTCAAAAATCTGCCTAGACCTAAATAAAAAATGTTAAAACTAAATGTGTTTATCCTTAGGCTGTGAGGAATATGTTTTTGTTTTCTCTTTATTTACTAAACACTTCATCAACTTGACATGAGGAAGTACTGATTCCTCTTTGAGTCTAGCTATATAAACTAAAATAACATGAGTCAAATAGACTGAAAAATGAGTGAAAGATAGAATTATGTACTTGACATGCTAATTGGCAGGGTTTCCTGTGCTTTTGATTATGTTCTGTGTATTCCGTTAATGTCTTTATTTTTTATTTAATTTTTTTTTAATGCAAGTATTACTGTTTGGAAATTCTTGAACTCACTGCTGCAGGAGTTTGTGACAGATAGAAGGTTGTAATGTGATTCAAAAACATTAGTGAAAGAACAGCCCCCCTCATGCTATTAAAAACTAACACAAATAATTCTTGGTTTGCAAAGCTGTGCAAGCACAGACTGATGGGATTTGGAGTTCACAGAGAGGAAGAATGTTGTATACTGGTTTTGCTTTTGTATTCTTTCCTTGTTACTGATCTCTCAAACACAAAATACCAAGCTGTCTGGGCATTTTGTATTGCTGGTTTTAGGGGTTTACTGTATTTGTGTGCTTGAAGAGAGAAATTTAAAGTCCCACATAAAGTAGAAATGTACTAAGAGAATATAAAAATTTATTTCTTCCTCTGAATTCTATTGATATTGGTATGCTCTTGGTGATTCTCTTTAGTGAAATTGATGTTTGGGTTCCTGAGCCAGATCACTCTGAAGTTCCTGCTGAGTGGTGGGATGCAGAGGCAGATAAATCTCTTCTAATTGGAGTTTTTAAACATGGTGAGTAATGAGGGTGACTGTGAGTGTGATCCCTACCCCCCAGTATAGAAACAGCCTACACTTTTTTTTTTTTTTAAAATATAGTTTACTCTGGAAGTTGAATTTTTGCCACTTTTTTTCTCCTTTATAGGTTATGAAAAATACAACACTATCCGAGCAGACCCAGCTCTTTGCTTTTTGGAAAGGGTTGGAAAACCAGATGAGAAAGCAGTTGCTGCTGAACAGAGAGCAAATGATTATATGGATGGGTATGGAAGGGAATGTTTTGGGGCCTCAAAGCAAGCAAATTTGAATTTACATGCTTTACCTTACTCTCTTCCTAACTGGTTTTACCTGAGTTTGATGTCATTGTGGTGAAGAATACTACTTTGCTTTTACTGCCACAGAGTGGAAAAGAGGAATGGTATAACAGAACCATTGAAGTTTGGGATTTCACAGTTAAGGGAAAAATGCAGCAACTTGTTATTAACAAGGATTCCGCCTTGTGTTAATTTATTAATACTGCTTAGACACTAAGTGCAAAAACCTTCAGAGGTGGAGTGCTACAGACCTGTTTAACTTGATTTCAGGTCAGCTTTTGGTGTCTTAGTCTTGCGTAGCTGACCAGTGACCCCATTAGATCAATGTGAGAATTACTGATAACTGTTGAAAGAGAAAACGGCTTTTATTCATTGCCTCATCAGTGAGGTTTTTAGTTGTGCTCATAAAGAGTACCTTTGAATGAGTCAGTGAAATGAGGGGAGCAAGACTCAAGCCAAAGCTGCCATGAAATACTTTCTTTATTTCGAACAGAAAATTAAATACAGTATCTTACTAAATTTAAATCAATTTTGCTTAATTGAAAAGAGTGTAAGAACTTTCCAATTAGTAGTGTAAAATATTACTAAGATGTCTTCTTTTCTGTTGAAATTTTAACAGGGATGTAGAAGACCCAGAATACAAACCAGCACCAGCAATGTTTAAAGATGACATAGAGGTATAGTAGGCACCAGTTAATAGCTCCTTTTAACACTCATTCACGTAGAAACTCGGTGATATTTCCACCTTTTTGTTGAGTAAATTATTACATTTTTTTCTGTATTTCTCCAAGTTCATAAAGCTTACTCCATGTGTTTCTGAAGTTGTCTGGGTGGGTGGGAATGGTAGGGAATTGTTGCATGATTCTGTTGTATGCCTTGTTAGCCATTTATCCAAACTATTTGTTGCTCTTGTTCTTTGTCATATTCATAAATGATTGTAAGATGTAAGTTTAACCTAAATCTCTGGAGAGGGTTGTATTTTTAATTGTGCTTCACTTTTGTTTTTTTATAGGATGATGTTTCATCCCCAGGTGATCTAGTAATAGCAGATGGAGGTAAATCCATAAAACTTCAAATCTGAACCAGTTGCTTTTGTGTTTTGAATTGTTTAATTCTTGTGATTCTTAGCTAAAATGCAGTTAGTTTGCTTAGTGTAGAGCCATAGGCACCGCCAATGATCAACTTCTTCATTTTTCTCATGACTTGGTCTTCACATAGATGGACAAATGATGGAAGGGGACAAAATCTATTGGCCCACTCAGTCTGCCTTAACAACGCGTCTGCGCCGCCTGATAACAGCTTATCAACGAACAAGTAAAAACAGACAGGCCCAGCAGATCCAGCCAACATTCCCAGTACAAACCAGTATGATGCAGCCTCCATATGAAGAAGCTGCACTAAATCCAAAGATGGCTGCCAAGATTGAAAGACAGCAAAGGTATGTGCAGCATGCAAATACACTTTTTCAATCTGCCCTTAATGTAAAATATGGTAAAGACATAATAATGTATGAAACAGTGAAGAAAATGACAGAATTTCACATCTTTTTCTTGCTGGTCAAGATGGACAAGAAGAGAAGAAGCTGACTTTTACAGAGTCGTGTCCACATTTGGAGTGGTGTTTGACCCTGAAAGGGGACGATTTGACTGGACCAAGTTTCGAGCGATGGCTCGGCTGCACAAGAAAACTGATGAGAGCTTGGAGAAGTACCTGTATGCATTCATGTCAATGTGCAGGAGGGTCTGTCGTCTCCCCTCAAAAGAAGGTGGGTGTGTGTGTTTTTACTTTCTAAATTTGTGTTGTCAGTGCTTACCTTGAAAAGGTTTTTCTTTCATGTGTTGGGAAATAAAAATAGGGGAGGAGGAGTTAAGGAAACATGTTGAGAGTAAAATTGAAAACTTATAATGGTGAGACATATTAACTGATTGGAGTCATGTACTTAAAGTACTGATTCAGTGGTTTTGGCAGATTCTCATTTGTTTTGTTCTGATACAGAACTCGTGGACCCAAACATTTTTATCCAGCCCATCACAGAGGAACGCGCTTCCCGGACTTTGTACCGCATCGAGCTCCTGCGGAAAGTGCGAGAACAGGCTCTGAGACACCCACAGTTGTTTGAGCGACTAAAGCTGTGCCAGCCAAACCCAGACCTACCTGTCTGGTGGGAATGTGGGACTCACGACAGAGATTTACTTATTGGAGCTGCTAAACATGGAGTTAGCAGGACAGATTATCATATTCTTCGTGATCCTGAACTCTCATTTATGTCTGCCCAGAGGAACTATAATCAAAACAAAGTGGCTCTCTCGAGGACTTCTACTCCACTCTTGCACCAGTACCAGATGGCATTATCTGCTTCTCCTCTTACACCTCAGTCAAGACTGTCAGATGCTAAAGTGAATGCTTTTGAGGACACAAAAGCTAAAAATGAAAATCTGAAAGAGGACCCTCAGTCTTCTGAAGATGAATCTATGTCTACAGAGGAGACACAGACAATACTGAAATCTGAACCTCTGAGTCCCAAAAATGGCACCCCGATACAAATTACAGACCACAGACCTAGCGTGAAGGCTGAGACAGACAGGCGCATGGTGGCAGCAAGGACAGAGCCTCTAACTCCAAACCCAGCTTCCAAAAAACAGAGAGTCAGCAAAAGAGGGTCTGACTCTAGCTCTGACTCAGACTCTGACTCAGATAGATCATCCTGTTCTTCCAGGTCATCATCTTCATCCTCTTCGTCTTCCTCATCTTGTTCGCACTCTCGATCTGGTTCTAGCTCTTCATCATCTTCATCTTGTTCTTCAGCATCTTCATCCTCCTCCTCATCGTCCTCATCATCATCGTCGTCATCATCATCATCGTCTGAAGAGAGTGATAGTGATGAAGAGGAGGCACAAAAACGTGGTATGTGTGTAGTCTTACTTCTGCAGTATAACTCTTAACTAGTTTATTCTTAATGGAAAAATGTCTAAAAAAGGCCGTTAAATCCCACAGAAGTAAACTTTATTAAACATAAAGTAAACGTATATAAACATATTTGCTTGATTCTTCCAAATGAGTTGGAAGAATTTCAGGAGTACTGCTTTTTGTTTGCTTCGTATCAGCGCCTCGGATGAGGTGCTTGGGATGTTGTGACTGGCTCCCTAAGCAAGGTTGCCATGCATGCGGTTCATGTGTGGGAGAGTGGAATGGACAGTGTTTTCTGGAAATATTGTGTGTGTGTATTCCCTACTATGGTTTCTTTTTCTTTCTAAAGAGACTCTTTAGGTTTCCCTGTTTGTTTTTTCTGCTCTTGCTCACCTGTCTTTGTAGCTTCCTCATTGTTCTTTCATGAAACCTGCAAGCTTCCTTCTGTCCAAACTCGAGTCATGTCAGCTGCTTTCTCTTGTGAACTGGAGGTGCCCAAACAATGTTCTTGTACTGAAAATTGTAAAAAGCTTAAACACTTTGCAAAAAATTCACTTAAAAAAAAACCTGCTTAGGCAAGACTGAGATGACTGCAGCACATAAGACTACATAACACAGAGACACAGTGAAAGCTTCAAACTCGAAGCAAAAACCTCTGATAAAGTGATTTAAAGTTTTTAATAACCTAACCATTCATTATTTAATACACTCCTTTCTTTGCTGCTGTGAAGTGTCCTCTACTTCCCCCATTGAAACTCAGAATGTGGAAAGATTTCTCTAATGTGTGATACAAATAGTAAATAGAGAAGGGAAGAAAATGAAGGTAGACTGTGGGATTAAAGTATAAGTAAAGAAGACATTTTTTTCCAGTACCTTAGGGAAAAAGGCATTGTGTTAATCAGATGGATCTTCTTGTCCATGGAAATGACGAATGGAAACCATGGGGTTAATTTACTGGGGAAATGATTACTGGGCAAGTAAAATGCCACTTAAAGAAAGTTACTAATACGCTGCTGTGTGTAGCAGGGAAAGGACATTTTCAGAAGAAACACTTGTATGCAAAGAGTAAAACAATGAGAGTAAATTAATGCTTATATAACATAAATATTCAGCTAGAAATTGTGGATACCATAAGAGTACTACAAGTCCAAATATTAAGCTTGTTCTGTGCCAGCCCAGTCTGTTTAAGCAAGTAATCGTGCCTTCCTCAGACTGCAGAATCCCAGAAGTCAGTTGGTCTTTTTGTTTTGGGGGATTTTTTGGCAATTTTGCTGCTGGCATTGAGAAGATTGGTAAATGCTGGAAAGTTCACTTAACTTCATTTGTATTTTAATTTTAAGCCCAAGTTTTATTTCATTGGTTATGCAGTGGCAATGACCCTTTGGCATACTTTCCACATTTGAAACATCTCTGAAGGGAGTGCTGGATTCTGTCAGATGACCCTACAGAGCTATTGTTAAAGACAAATTTGATTTCTGTAGAGCTGACCCTCTTACTCCTTGTGCTGATGTAGTAGTTGCCTTTTCAGTCAACACTTTTCTTTTGTTGTTTCAGACTGTTTCCCCATGTCATAGTGAAACTTCTGTTGTTTTCTGGATGGAGGCAAAAGTGAAATACTTAGGATGAGAGAAATACAAGAAAGTCAGAGGTCACACTGGAAAGATGATAGGAAAAAATCCTCAGTGATTAAAAATTGTACAATTGAATAATGCAGACACACATGTTCAAGACATGGAACATGCAGTAAACAAAATGGGCTGTGCTTTAAAGTACTATCCCAGTAGATTTTCCATGTGCCGGTGATAGACACCTTTGATTTCAGTTTAATTCTATACTTTAGTGAATGTTGGCTTGCAAAAGAAAGATGTTAAGTGAAGACTGTCTGTTAGATTACTCTGAAGCCATGTCTGTTTCCAAATGGCTAAGTGTTCTACATCTTAAGCTTCAAAATAGTAACAGGAGTATGTGTGGAGTTTGTATCCCTGGAAAAGGACAGGCCTGAAAAACCTAAGAGATTAATTCTTCAGTTTAACTTGGTGTTTGGACTTTCTCTGAACATTGTTGTGTGTGTTTTGTTCTCCTGAACCTCTTACAGTGTTTAACTCCCTTACAACATAATGATTTTGGTGGTTTTATTTAGCAGAAGGAACTCCACATATAAAAGCCTATGATGAAGAGAGTGTGGCCTCTCTGAGCACCACACAAGACGAGACACAAGACAGTTTCCAGATGAACAATGGGACACCAAATTCCAGTTACCTCCTACAAGGTGGATACATGTTGGCTGCATCCTACTGGCCAAAGGCAAGTTTATAATGCAACTTTGAAAACCAAAGTAGTAGTTGAAGGTGGGCTCTGACATTACCATTCTGTTAAATATGTTAAAACCATGAAGCAGGGGAAATAGCTGTAGGATTTGAGTTTTGGTACCTTTCAGTTGTTGTTATGTTGGATCCTGAACCATGCATTAAATCCAGATAGTACTTTTCCTAATTTTTGAGGTGGAGTATAACTTTGATTTCACAGGTCCTTGGCACTTTGTGAAAAATTACATTCAAAGTGTAAAAAGTTGACTTATATCAAATATAGGGGAGAGTCCTGAATTCAGAAATAAGTGTTTGCTTACGGAACTTGTAATTTTAGAGTCACAGGTTTTGTTTGACGAATACCTGTGAAGTGATCAGAAGATCCGGTAGTTGCCAGAGTCTTAATGTACTTAGCTGAGTTTATTTGGACATGAGAACTGTGTATTATGGAGGTGTGTGAAGTGTTATCTGTGTTTGGTGTCTCAAGAAGGGGAATGAGGAATAACGTGGTTTTGGAAGCTAAAAGGAGACATGAATAAAATGATGTAATTTAGTTTTATAAATGCTTTTTGCTGTACCTTTTGGTGCTGCTCACAGGGTTCAGATCCTGCTAGCAGTGAGTCAAAGCCACCCATAAAATTACTGTTTTGGTAGTTACTATAGCTTTCCTTTAAAAATCAGGGAGATAGTGTATTCCAAGCATTTGCCAGATGTTGTACAGATGAGAGAGATTGCGTATTTGTTTACAGGTACATAATTAAGTACAGAGGTGGCTTTCACAGACTTACAGGGAATCAGTACAAATCCAGGAACTTAAAATCTTCAAGTCCAGTGATAAAAATGTTTCCATTTCTCTTCTCTGTAGAATTAAGAGCTAATGCATAAATGTAACAGTGTTGGTAAGCATTGGTCTTACAAAATTATTTTCTCTGTGTTTTAGGATCGAGTTATGATTAACAGACTTGACAGTATTTGTCAGACAGTGTTGAAAGGTAAATGGCCTTCAGCCCGAAGGAGCTACGACAGCACTACAGTGGCATCGTTCTACACCACCAAACTGCTGGATAGTTCAGGGGCAGCTGCAGAGTACAGTGAGCCCAGTGCACCCACACCCCCTCTTGCAGCTGTAAAAGAAGAATATGACCAGTCACCCCAGCTGTCAAAGGTGAAGAAGCATGTACGAGAAAAGGAGTTTACAGTGAAAATCAATGACGTATGTTTATTTTTATTGCCCTAGGACCTGGTTGCGATTGCGGTGTGCGGCATGCTTTACCTGCAAGTGGCTGCCTGCTCTCACTCTCACTTCCTTCACACACTTGTTTGTGGGTATTTGGGTCTGCTGCTTCTGGGCACTGAGTGTTTGGGGTTTGGGTTTGGTTTTTTGGGGAGGGGGTTTTTACATGTTGTTTTTTTTCTTTTTTTCTTTTTTTCTTTTTTTTTTTTCTTTTTTTTTTTAATTTGCTTAAGCCACTGGAAGGAATCATTATTTTTCTCTCTGAATTGAATTTTTGCCATGCTGATGCTTCCTCAGACAGCTTGTTTTATGCTGTTTCTAACAAATCTGATTAGTATAAAAAGGTCTTTCTGCTGTTCAGCTTTTTTTAAACATTTCAGCAAGCACTTTATTATTTCATGGTCTTTTAGAGGATTACAGGAAAATTTCCTGGTTTAAATGCAGGCTAGAAGCTTCAAATATTTTGTTTATCTGTAGTTTGAGACCTTTTAGTAGCACATAAAAATATATGACTACTTGCTCTTGTAGTTGGGTCTAGGACTGGATTCAGGAGGTAAACAGCTTACCAGTGTCTGGATTTTTCAGTTCAGATGAAATTTCTATTCAAATGTTGGTTTTATGTGGAAGAGTGAGACTATATAAAGGTCTAACACAGTGTTTTCATTCTTTCTCAATTCTTCTGGAGTAACTGTATGTGAAAACCCTGATTATAAAGTAGTTATTTCTGCTTCAGCAGAAGCTCTTCTAATCCTGGCATTTATTTAACAGGAAGGTGGTTTGAAATTGACTTTTCAGAAGCAGGGACTGTCTCAGAAAAGGCCATTTGAAAGCGAGGAGGGTGCATTGGGTCAGCAGCAATATCTGGCTCGTCTACGTGAACTCCAGAATGCTTCAGAAACCAGCCTTGTCAACTTCCCAAAATCACTTCCCAAATCAGGTACATAAAATATCAGAGAGCAGAAGGGTAATCTAGTATTAAATCTTCTGTGTTCTTCTGTTGATGTCCATGGATTGGCAGTGGAGAGAGATGTTTGCAGTGTTGCTGTTCTAAACTGCAGTCTGGAGAAATTCTCTCCAGTGTGGAGACACTCTCCAGTTTGGAGCACCTGATACTTTATCACAATGTCAATTACTGTAATGTTCATTTATTAGAATGATGCCACTATACACTGTAAACACCCCCCCCAAGAAGATTTTAATAAAGAGCATCACCATGCACTGACAATAATCAGTTTAACTCAGAACTTAATGTGGCTACTTGTAAGTTAAATGACGAGTTCCAGATTTATGTCTCTGCCAACTTGCACTCTTCATAATCTTTCTTGTGTCTCGTGTAAAGAGACAGTGGAGGACAGTAATCTAGAATCATGTTTTGATTGATAGCCAAGAATTTACAGCTTGTTTCAGAACAAAATAACAGTAGGTATACTCTGAGAAATAAAAGTGAGCCTGAAGTAAGGAGTTAACATTTGGGTTAAAATACTTGACATTATTAGAAATGGGTACCTAATTTAGGCCAGCTTCTGCTTAAATTTTGCAGCATACAATTAAGGTCTTACTAAACATTTATTTAGGGATGTCTGCCTCTCTGTGTATGTGATGTCAGCAGTTTTCAACAGCCATCCTCCCAGTACAAATTAATTTGGAGGGGGTGGAAGGGCAGTAATGAAATTTTCATAGTAAAGTGGCTTTCAGAGCCTGATATTCATGATGCTTTAAACAATCATAAAACAAAGGGCAATTTGTCTTACCTATTACATGTAGAAATTATATGCACTTGCACTATTTCAAGTAATTTTATTGTATATTTTTATTCAGACAGGTTTCTCTTTATAAACAAGCATCTGACACAAGTTTTATTGCATCCTTTATTAGGTACTTCCAGTCACTTAACAGCCAGTGCCAATGGAGTCATAGTTGACAGTCAGCCTGTAGTCAAAAAGAGACGAGGAAGAAGGAAGAATGTGGAGGGGGTTGATGTCCTCTTTATGAATAGAAATAAGCAGCCTAACCATGTAAGTAAACTTGATTTTGTATCCAAAAAATAAGATCAAAATTATTATTAGTGCCTTAACTGAGCAGAACCAGCTGTCACTGTTCAACAAAAACTTGTAGTCAAAATGTTTGCGTTTGGGATTTTTTTTGCTGATAGTTTATGATTACACAAATGAGAACTTGGTGAAGTGTCATTAAATGTTAGATATATACAATATTGATAACTGTTTTTAAAATGTAACTTTAATTCTGATGAACTTTAACAATGTATTATTAAAAATTTGTGGCTTGACATAGCAGCACTTTCTGACATGCTTTCCTGTAACATCTGTTATGGGACCTGATGGGGCAGTGACTTGAAGGGATTTCTGTGGCAGTGCCCAAGTCCTTGAGTATGTCCAAAGTGATCTGCAGGACTGTGGCCTTCACTGACTTATCCATGAAGTAATTGTGAGGGTTTGTTTTCAGTGCAGAAAGTCAGATGGTTTTTTTTAATTTCTCCAGGTTAATCCAGGTGTTAACTCCTGTCAGGTTGCTGCAGGAATAAACCCAGCACTCACTTACACGCAGTCCCAAGGCATGCTTGATGCGGAGAGTCCAGTTCCTGTTATTAACCTAAAAGATGGAACAAGGCTTGCGGGTGATGATGCCCCCAAAAGAAAGGATTTAGAAAGGTGGCTTAAAGAACATCCTGGATATGTTGAAGATTCAGGAGCTTGTATTCCTGTGAGTATTTCTTTCATGTCTCACTAGCTAAATAGTAAAATATTTCTCTTATGATGTATTTGGGTTTGTATCCTATGTTACAGGGAACTATTTCCTTGTTCTTCTGTTCCACTTTGGAAAAGGAAAATATCCATTTCTTTTTATAATGTGAGGTCTGCAAGCCTTCCTTTTGTCTCACAAATGTAATTGCAAAGAAAACCAATACTAAATCAGGACATTTGATCTTTGTATTGTTTCAGTTAGGATTTAAATAAATTATCTAGGATGAGAAAACTCATATTACCATGATATTAATGATGGGAGCTGAAAGTGTGTAACAGCATATTTAGTGATGTGCAAGAGGATTAAAGACTTCCCTGTGGAATGGATCTCATACCCACATTACAGTGCTATGGTAGTGATGTTTGTGTGGATATGATCTCATTGTGTTATTTCTGAATTTGAGATTTGTTAATATTGAGCAGAATGTAAGAAAATCTTGTGTGTGACATCTGGAACGACAACCTTATTTCTCCATGAAGATGTTGTAATATGAAACTGCAGTAATGTTCCAGACAGTTAAAGCACTGTTAAAAACTGAAAAATTAGTGAAACAAAGCAATGGGCAAAGGCATCAGAGAAATTATGTAGTGCTGTTTACTGGGCTTATTACATGATTGTGATTAGTAAATAGGTACTGTTACTAAAATATATCTGAAGTTGAAGTTGACTTCAAATAATGCCTGACTCAAGAGAACACACAGAGATCTCACTGCTTTTAAGTAGTTATATCAGAAAGATAACTGGCTTTTTAATTCCTTTGTAACAGAGGATGCAGCTCCATGATGGGAGGCCCAAACAAAAAAGACACCGCTGTCGAAACCCGAATAAATTGGATGTTAACAGTTTAACTGGTGAAGAACGTGTCCAGCTCATAAATAGAAGAAATGCAAGAAAGGTATTCATGATACTGTTCCCATTCTGATACTCCCCAAATGAAAAGTTACTCCAGATGAAGAACTTCATATACTACACTTGCCAAAATGTTCCCAGTATACAAATGAAAGGTTTTTGGTTTAAAGTTTTGGCATAGAGCAAAAAAAAGTCAATTACAATCTTTTGGTAAATGTTTTGCAGCTATGAAAATACATAAGATACAGATGGAAGCATGGTTTATATTCAGATAGAACTGAACACTCGGGATGGTACAGTGTTTGTGCCATTGACTCAGAGGCAGGGCCACTAAAATATGTGTTCAAAATATGTGATCAGAGTGGCAACATCGTCAGGAGTTTGAAATGTTTTGTAATCTTCTCATTACTATTTTTGACCTAATTAAGATTATATTGGTAGTATATCCAGCAGAAAAACTTGTCCATTGGAATTAAGGGAATCCTGGGTACTGGATTATTTTGCTTTTTGATTTTTTCAGTAATGTCTGCCATTTGACCTTTATGGATCACCAGTAGGTATTGGCTGTCAGTCACATTTCTAGGTGCAATGGTAGGGGAACAGGAGAACAAAAGGAGAAAGGATTTCTTGTGTAAAAGCGCAGCAGTGGAAGATGTGAGAGCAGGCATTGAATTGAATTTTTGTTCAGGTGATCAAAGTTTAGGAATAGCACAATGCATTTGAATAGGCTCTGGGGAAGGCTAAAGGCAATACTCAAGAAAAGGATGCAGAACATTACTGGTGTCTGTTGAACAGATCTGGCCAGATGTGTGTGGTGGTGTCTTTGAATGTCAGTGTATCACCAGAGCAGTAGTCCAGTGGGAATCTTTGAGCTGTTGAGTCCATGTATGGAGTGTTTTCCCTTTCCTTTGTGGCACTGCCAGCTTTTCTTTTTGTTAGAGCAGCTGCAGGGGAAGCAGAATGGGATTTTTTTGTATGCTGCTATATTAAGGTCAGGAGTTTCGTCCATCTGTACAGGAGAGCGAGGCAGAATTTGAGTCTTTAATCTCTTCAGTGTATTGAGACAAGAGCTCTCAAGGGGCACCAGAATGGTTTGTGAGTCTGGAAGCTGGAACCCATGGCTGCTCTTCAGTAATCTCTGCCCTGAGGGATCTTGTCAAAGTTGAGGATCAAGGAGTGAGAGATCTGATCTCTGTTTACTGTTAAAACCTGTGTTTTCATGATGGCTTTTTTCCCCTCAAATTTTCACTCCATAGTTGGCACTTGGATACTTTATTAATCTCAGTTTTTGTGTTTATTAGTTGTCTCCAACTTCTCTGCATCATTAAACTCGTTTTGTCTCATTTTCTCTCATAGTTCTGTAATACTTTAAGTAGCAGGGGGCGAGGGACCAAAAGTAGCCTAGAAAATAGGAGTTGAAGTTGCAGTTTACAGAGAAAGTTGAGCAGAAACTGGAAATTCTCTTTCTTTTCTTTTTGTATCTGAATAATATCTCTCATTAATTTAAAAGCTTACTTTCCAGCTTACATGCTTTTATTAGGATATGCTGTTTAGACATTTTAATTTGGCCTTTTTTGCATGAAAAAAACTAAAGAACTTGTTTCATGATGGCAGAGCCTCTTAAAAGTATTTCTAGAAGTTGACTGAGATGCTAGAATAGGATTGATATATTGAATAAAGGAAAAGTTTAACAGGATTGTACTTACAACCTTCTTGGTAATACTTGGACCACTGTTGTTCTCTGTTCCTGTGGTTGCTCTTCCATTCTGTTCATGTCTAAATAAACGTTAAATGTTAAACATCAGTGGGGATGTCAAATATTGAAGTCTCAAACTGACTTTAATAGCGCTTGAATTTTGTAGTTTAGAACTAATCATGTACACATTTACCACCAGGAGTCAGTCAAAAGCTGGATCATGCTTAGTGATAATTTGAAGTGAGACTTTATTTGTGCTGTGTTATTTAAAAGGTAAAAATGAAACAGTGTCAGGTATTAATGTTGCCTTTTTTCTTATCAGTTGTCACATATTCACTGATGTCTATCTTCTGCTTCTCAGGTTGGGGGTGCATTTGCTCCACCTCTGAAGGATTTGTGCAGGTTCTTAAAAGAAAATCCAGAGTATGGAGTGGCTCCTGAGTGGGGAGAAGTTGTAAAACAGTCTGTGAGTATTTGCAGAATAAGATAACCATGACATGAAATGTATATGAAAGGAAACAAGGCAAACAGGAAAAAAATGCGTGCCAAGAGGTGTGATTTTTGTTTCTGGTATTATATTAACAGCAAACATGAGTCAGTGTCAGCTTTCTGCCAGCTTAGTTCAGTAAATGCTTTGCTGGCACAGCTGGAGTAGGGGAAAGGGGTGGAACAGTGACTGGCAGTCCCAAATTAGAGATTTTGTTGAAGATACTATAATACTGTGACTTTTCATGTCTTAAATGTAGCCCTAGTGGCTTTTACGAAAGATACTAGCCAAGAAATTATTTATGAATAAGAGTACTTTCTCTAAAGTTCTAGTTAGAAGAAAAAAATGCCTAATTTTAAACATTTATTTTAGTGTGCACCTTTGAGAAATTAGGATACTGAGGACACTATCAGTTAGTCTTGGCTTGAAGATAAGGACATATTTTGAACTTCAAAAAGTTATGTTGTGTAGTGTACACCTCTAAATATAGGTATAAATAATAACAGAATTACTTTGAGAAAGTAGTAGTTATCTGCAGTAGAGAAGAACAGAACTTGTTCTGAATTGCTCTAGTTGTATTAAGCTAAGAGTTATTTGCTGGGGAAAAAAGGCAGTTGTACTATGGAGTTGAGTAATAATTGATCTTATGATTGCCATTTTTAAAAAGAAATTTCAAGACAATACATTTTGAAGGGAATATTGATGTTCATTGCAACTCTTTGTTGTTAGGTAGGAGGACTTAGAGTGGTGAAGTAATACTCTACAAATCCTAAATAGGAGTACTCTGAGTTTAATTTAAATTCAAGTTGAGTCTTTATTGTTTATTCTTCAGTTTATGGATGAGATGGAATATGAGGACAATAAAGAGACACCAGCAATAATAAAAAGGGCTCAGAGATTGTTGGTCTGTGTGCAATCACACATATTTAGCTTTAAATTGAAAACTAATTAAACTGTCAAGTGATTGCTGTGTGATAATATTTCAAAGCAATGCTGGTTTAGATCTTAGATTGCGCTTGCTCCTATAATCAGCTATATTTGGTTTGATGTGCCAGGAAACCAGTGAGGATGAGTTAGCAGAGGGAAGTGAGTGTGAGAAGATCTCGCAGTGAGAAGATCTGTGCGTAGCCCTCACAGTGGAGATGGGCCTGTAGACCTTTGGGCTGTGGTAGCACAAAGTCATCACAAATTCCAGGGAGTTGTCTGGAGATCAGGCCTTTGACACTCCTCTGTACACCTCAGTCCTCCGTTTGCTTTTTCTTTGCCGTCTTTAAGCTCTCAAAATAGCTAAAGTGCCCCTGTGTCTCTCGCAGGGCTTCCTCCCAGAAGGAATGTTTGACCGTATCCTCACGGGCCCGGTGGTGCGGGAAGAAGTGAGCCGGAGGGGGAGGCGCCCCAAGAGCGAGATCGCCAAGGCAACAGCAGCTGCAGCGGCCGCCTCTGCTGCCAGCGTGTCCGTCAACCCCCTGCTTGCCAACGGGCTGCTGCCAGGAGTGGATCTGCCCAGTCTTCAGGCCTTACAGCAAAACCTGCAGAACCTGCAGTCGCTGCAGGTGACAGCGGGATTGATGGGAATGCCAGCTGGCCTAGCTGCTGGAGGAGAGGCCAAGAACATGGCTGCCATGTTCCCCATGCTGCTGTCAGGGATGGCTGGATTACCAAACCTGCTGGGCATGGGAGGACTCCTGACAAAGTCGACAGAATCCATTTCGGAGGAGAAAAAGGGAAACGATTCAAAGGAGACAGATACAAAGAAAGAAAGGACAGAAGACCAAAATACGGATACTGGTGGTGAAAACTCTGTTTCAAGTTCTCCTTCAACATCCTCTGCCGCTGCAGCTGCCAATCCTCTCTCTCTTAACCCTTTACTTTTGTCCAACATACTTTACCCAGGGATGCTTCTCACTCCAGGCCTTAATCTTCATATCCCAGCTTTGTCTCAGTCTAATATTTTTGATGTACAGAACAGTGAAAGCAATGACACAGGCTCAGCAAAGCCCACAGAGGAAAAGGAGGAAAATTCTAGGGTTAGAGATCAGGAAGACAAAGGGGGAACAGAGCCAAGCTCTCACAATGAAAACAGCACAGATGAGGGTTCAGAGAAAGCAGATGCTTCATCTGGATCTGACAGTACATCGTCTTCATCTGAGGATTCGGATTCGAGCGATGAAGACTGACCCCAGACTCTGCACTTAAATTATAAACTGATTTTGAATTTATTCTTTAATTATTTCATTGTAAATAACCCAGTGTTGAGTGCATCAATGATTTACTGACCGAACATTTCAGTATTTGTTTAGAAGTGCAAACTGCTTTCAGAGACGTTTTGCATGTAATATTTCTTGAAGTTCATAAGTTTCTGAACTTGTATGTACTATCAAATACACAATGGTGTAAAATTACAACAAAAGGCATTATAATTTTGTTGGGGGGTTAATTTTATGAAAATAATGCTCAAGTAAGAGCTGTATATTTAATATATTTGCAGTGAACACAGAATACTTTATGCATATTATTGATTTAATTTGAATATAGTTTTACAGCCTCCTTGACACTTATAATTTACAGATCAAAACTCAGCAATAATTTGGGCAGCTAATGAATGTCATGAAAGCTGTAGAATCTACATCACCATCCATTGCTTTAATTACATGAAAATGCTCTAGTGTTGTGATGCACTGCTGTTTCCAATTCAGGTACAAGTGTGTTTAAAAGAAGATAAAATTTTCCCAATCAGCCAATTAAACTGGCTACCTGTTACCTCAGCTGAGTTAGTTTAGGAAGTTTACATTGGTTTCTATTACTTGTTTTCAGGTTTTGTTTTGTTTTTTAAAGACATCCTGTATAGCATGTTAAAATCTGAGTTATTTGAGATAAGACTGTTGGGGTTTTCTTTCCCCCTTACTGCAACTGTTCTCTTTGACAGCAGTAAGGGGAAATGAAAGCAAGAACTGTCTCATCTCATGCTACTTGGCACCATGTAGACCTATTTAGTTTACACCTTGCAAAGTTTTGGGCTCCCTCTGCAGAATAAAAAGTCCCAAAATGAGGAGTAGTTTCCCCAAGACTCAGAAGAGGCAAACTGTCATAAAGTGCCACTGAAAAGACCTTTCAACACTGCATAATTCATGTAAAAATTGTTTGTTTGCTTTGTTTGTGTAGATTTCTATTTGTGTTTTATGTCATAAAACCTCCTGGAGTTCCCAATTAGTAATGGTAAATAAAGAACAGATAGTTTTGAACTCCTTTGGAGTTTAAACTTCTCTGCAGATTTAAATCTGACTAAATATTAAATATTATCCAAAATGATTATTGGGATATCACTTCATATATTATGCTGAGTTACCCACTAACAAAAAAGCACTTTGAATAGTAAGGAAGACAAATTATTCCTAGAAACCACAGTAACAGGGCATAAGGCATCTGTTTAAGTCCAAATCCTTAGAACCCTTCACTATATAAAATCTGTCTAGGATTTGATGTGTGATATGATTCCTCCTCCTTCTTAAGCTGCTATTACTCTGACACGGTCGAGGCCCAGATTCACATTTACCGAACTTCTGAACTGACTGAGACTTCAGTTGACCTTGGTTACATCATTTGCGGTCCAAGAATAGGCAAGTGTTAAGAGAAAATAGATACAGGTACTAGTGAAAGTCATGGAAAAAGCTTTACAAAGGGATAAATTTAAAAATAAAAAACTAAAACTGTATATTTTGATATAGTTCTGTTGCTTGCTTGTACAGTAAAACAACTGTGTTGTTTTTTATCAAGAACTTTACCAATGAAATATAAGTTTCTATGTGCAAAATAACTAGCCCCATGATTAGAAACAGTATTAGATGTAATTACACAATTATACAAGTACCATTTGGATTGTGCTGGTTACGTATTTTCCCAGATAGTACTCTGATTTTTGGCCCTTCATGCAGTGTCTTAGCAATAGTGAAAATCAAAAACTGCCAAGAGAAGGGGGTAGCAATTCATCATTAAAATAAAAAGTATTTCATATTTAATATTTTGCCCTTTGTAATATAGCACTTTTATTTAACTAGGATGCATCTATGAAATAGCCAAAGTTTTACAAGCAGTTATGAACTTTGTTTGCTGATGGAGTATGTCAACAATACCATCACTTCCCACCCTTCCCCCACAAAACAAGTCCTAAATCTTGTGGCTAAAACCTAATTTATATCAGATTTATGAAATAAAGTATTTTCCTATTATGGTCAAGTAAGTTTGGTTACTGTTCTAGTGATTCTTTCTATGTAATAAGGCAATTACAGTTTCAAGTAATGAAGGCTGTTGTAGACTTGAACATAATTATATTTGGGTTGTTTTTCATCAGTTTGATCCAGAGGGGGAAAAGTGTCCCACTATCAGCTAAACTATATGCAAATACGGTTGTATAAAGTTAAGGGTTATAAGGAAACCTCAGTAGAATTACACTAATACTGAAGTTAAAATTAAAAGGATATCCAAGGTGATGATAAAGTGTGTGTTGGTAGTTACTAAAAAAACCTTAGCTGTTATTGCCTTGTATTTCTATCCCTTGTTTCAGGCTTCATGATCCAAGTCTTAGTCCAGGTTTTTTTTGGACATTTGCAATATTTGCCAGTTGTGTTCTGTGTAGTCTGAATTTGCTTTCTGTAGTTGAACAAGCGTCTTAAAAAGTCATTTGTAATTTATTGAATTACTTTCTATGATGTTCTATAGAGCAAATGGAAGTTTAATTATTTTTTATTAAACATATTCTTTGACTACCCGTGATGTCGGCCTCAGTATGTGAAAGTAATGCTGTGTAAGGATTAAACATGTATCTTCCAGCAGCAAAAGTCAAGTTCCAGTGCGAAGTTTTAAAACTGAAATTATTCTTAAGACCTTAAAAAAAACCCTGCAAACAAGCCAAGGATGTAACGCTCACACTTACTGCCTGAGACCATGGTTTACTCTTCTTGATTTTACTGGGAATCAATTGCCTCTAATTCTCTTGTCTTCCAAACAAAACCAGCTGTCGTTCCCACCCTTCAGTACTTATGGTTAGAAAGGAATGTACGGCCTAGGTTCTGGTCCAAAAATTTCCCTAATTTTACATAAGCGTATTGGCAGTGAAGTAAGTACCTTTTCAGTCTTTTTCAAACCTTGCATTACTTTCCACATCTTTAGTAAAGCAATTAATTGTGTACCCAGCACTTACTTGCATGTATTTCACACAGGGCACAGACATTTCTTCTGAACGCGAGTTGTCTCCTGCTTGCCCAGTGCCACCTTGTTTTAGCCTGGCATTGATTTGAATGATTCAGTGGTATCCTTACTTATTTCAGTCTGACTTCTATCTTCATATCCTGATCATCCTTCCTGAGCTTCTGCTTCTTCAGATCTGTACACAGGTGATAAAAGTGCACATACACATGGGCTCTGTTCTCAAGTTCTCTATTTCTTTTTTTCTGTGGAAGTCCTTCAGAATCTCTAGTAATATTTTTTAAATTTCTTTTTAGAATCCAGTCTTCTTAGTCTATAAATTAAGATACAAGGATCTCTTTTTCAATGAAACTATTCCCAGGGAATGGGTGATCTAGGCACTATGTTGGTGGTTAGTTTCTTGCACTCCTTTGAAATTTTTCCAAATGCTATGTGGGGTATGATGATTAGGTAAGACTCTTAACAAGGTGTCCAGGGCAAAATCCTGTCCTATTTGTTTTATTTTGTCTCTGAGAAAATTATTTGTGCTATGTTACTTAGTAATAAATTTTTCATGGATTGCTCAGTGTGACAGTGCTGATCACCCATTAAAGTGAAGGTTTGATGAAGGTCTAATTCAAGCTGTAGGGAGATGAAATGTGCGTGGTGTTCAGGGTTAATATAAGGGGATCTGCACAGTAGAGTTACATTAAATTGTTTGTGATGGGCAGATTACTAACATCTAGTTTTATAAGCAGTTTCTGATGTAGTTCTATTACACCTATAATTACCTTCCACATGAGTAGGCTGTTTCGGTGCACTGTGGGATTTACACTGCTGTAGCTGACCAACATTTAAAATTTTACATCTGTACATTGTTGGGAGCTTGGGCTTATGTTGTTGTCTGCAGAGGAGACTAATTGTACTGGTGTAGCCACAGGAGTTTACAAAATAACTGTCCTGGCTTATCTAAATGTCCGTAATGTTACACAAACAGGCAGTATAATTTTTTTGTTACATTTAGAGGAAAAGGAAATAAAGATAATAGCTTTCCAAGGTTTTTTATGATTTTTTTCTTGAATGCTGCCTCCTTGTAGGTTCTCTCATGCAAGGAAGGAAGGAAAGTACCATGCCCAAGATCCTGCATGAAGTTACACTGCAAAATGAAGACTTGTTTGCTCTGCCTCCTGTATGCTTCCAGTGTGAACGAGGCGTGACAGTGCACAATTCTCGTTAGTGTTCTAGGTAAGGTCTCATGAATAAAAGGGAGGCTGGTTTGGGAAATTCTTGGGATGCTAATGTCAGATACAGTATCATCATATCTCTCGTTCCCTAGTGCTCACCAAAACCAACAATAGTGCTCACACTGTTTTCTGTTCTCAGAGGATAAAAGCGTTTGATTTGGAAACTGCCATGTCAGCTCCTCTGCTTGACACCATTTGACCTGTGAGCAGCTGCTCGAAGCAGGGGACAAGAGCATGTTCATAGGGAAAATTTCTGAGACTTCTGGACAGTAAAAGATGTATGTTACTGTGGTAGCCAAGCAGCTGTGAGGGATTCAGGCTGAGAGAGTGTTTGTGGCTGTTACTTGTGATACTGGTAGATCTAACATGGAGTCCAGTAGTGGAAATGATTCAAGTAATTAACATGCCAGATGAGGATAACTCTTTATTATTCTTGCATCTTTTTAATGGGGGAGGAGCAGGAGGGAAAGAGGGGAGAGGTGAAGTGGAAAAACAAGTGAAGCTAAGTCCTCAGGGATAAAAAAAGATTTCACTAAAATGTTACTTGTCTAAGTTTTCAGTACACCATTAAATGAAGTTTTTAAGTTTTCTACACAAGAGCAGTCAAGTTAAACCATGTATTTACAAAGTGTGGATGCATAAAACCATAGGGAAGTACACAGGTTTAATCACAGCATAATAACCTTCCCTTTAACCTCAGCTTTGTTTATCTTTCAATGTTGTGGGGGTTTGTTCCTCTTTTTTTATATAAGGGATTTTTAAGGAGAAGATGAATGTTCCTCAGTAGAAATTAAATACTGTAATAAGTTATTGCTGCTTTGTGCTTTAGTAGATACTGTAAATTTAGCTAAACAGAAGAGCTCTACATCATTTTTATCGTCTTCTGAGTGGCAGAGCTTCCCATCAATGCCCTGCATATCTCAGAGCAGGAACTTGGCCTCACTGCAAAGTTCACAGCACCTCTGTGTTAAAAAAAAAAAAAAAAAAAAAAAAAAAAAAGACATTAAGTACAGGCTAATCACTAGTTTTTAATGTTGCAAGTTGTTCTGGTAGTCTGGGGGGCTGCAGGTATGGGGGGGATCCTGCTGGCATCACCATCTTCCAGTGCCACCTCGGGCTTTCTGTTCTCAGAAACAGAAACAAATTGCTGGATAACAATGTGTGTTTGTGTCCTGAGTCGTATCTCGGGTCAGCCAAATCATCATTTCTTGACATTTCTTTTTTTCCCCCTGAAGCTTTCAGTGTTTTTAAAATACCAGTAATACAAAATCAAGGTGACAGAGTCAATAAATCTCTTTTAATCGAGTGCAGCCTGTTCTATTGATCGCTTAATTGACATGTACCTGGTCTAGGACTGACCTCTCCTTAAATCTTAATTTTGGCAGCCTCCTCTCTGCTCGGTTGGGACTTGACCAGGGGGAGCTATTTCTGTCTTTCTCTTTCTTACCCTGCGCTCTGTGTATATATTTGTGTACGGCCCATACCCCGCGCTGTGTGTGTATATATGTGTATGTACAGGCCGTACCCCGCGCTGT
>VYXC01008459.1:2557588-2593790 GCA_013397175.1 Platysteira castanea | reverse complement strand
GGCGGGCGAGGACGCGGCCGGGGGCGAGCCGGGTCCCGCGGGGGGCGCGGCTGCCGCCCCGTCCCCACCGGGCGAGGACGGCGAGACCCGGCAGCGCTACGAGGAGCTCTGCAGGAGCCTCAACATGGACGAGCGCGCCCGCGCCGAGGCCTGGCTCAGCTACCAGAGCATGAGGCGCAACTATACCCTGGAGGTGAGGGAGAGGCGACGGGGCCCCGGCCGGCCCGGGGGGAGCCCGGCGGGAGGTGCAGTACGGGGGAAGGGGCGGCCGTGGAGGCGCGGCGGCCTCTCCCTCGCACCGCCCGGGCGGCCGGGAATAAACATCGCAATTTGGAGTCATAGCGGCGGAAAGGTGTTAAAAATGGAAGTGCACCCGTCGCTGTGGTCCTTCCGCTCCCAGCAGTTCGGCCGGAGAGCGGCACGGTGGCCTCGGCCAGCGCCGCTCCGCAGCCGCGCGGGGCCCGCGGAGATGCCCGGCGCAGGTGTGGTCACATTTATCAGTTACCTACTCGGGGCTTGCACGGCCGCGGCACGGCCCGGGCTGGGGAGTAAGGGGCAAAAGGTAAAGGGTACGAGGTAAAGGGTTGGTCACGTCGTTCTTGGAAACAGGAACACGCGGTGACGCGCCCGGGAGCTTCGGAGGCGCCTTTTATCGGTGCCTTCCTATAGTAAAGGTGGCGCTTGTGATAACCCTCGGGAGTTCTCGGGTCTCCCCAGCGCTGCCCTCCCCGTGACCGGGCGGCTCTCGGGGCAGAGGTGCGGCCGAGGCGGGGCTCGGTCCGGCGGGGCTGCAGCCGCCCGTGCGGGAAGGAGGTGTCCTGCTCCGACAGCGCCTCTGTCACATCGCAGACGGGCTGCGATGCTCGGGAAGGAGCCGTGACTTGCCCCCGAAGGGGTGCGCTCACCCGGCCCCGTGACATCACGTAGTTCGACAAAACCACAGCATCGAATTTAGTTTGGCCCCTTGTTTCACCGATCCTTTTCCCACTGAAATGTTACTGTTTGATCAAAGAGGGAGAATAAAATTTCAAGTGCTCCTTAGAATTAATTTCTGTCTTTCGGTGCCAGACTGAATAATTATTCTGCTGTGTAATACAAAGCAAAATGGAAGCTATGTTCTTCTTTCCCTACTGTCCGTTCAGGGCAAAGGAATGTTTTGGTAGCAAGGAACTGTAGCCTTTTTTTTCCTTTTTTTTTTTTTTTTTGTGTTCAGTCAGAGCAGTGCAAAATTCTGTAGAAGAACCGTAAAACTATATTGCTACACTTTGAGTCAAGTGTGAAATTTACAACGGTAACTCGTAATTTTAGCTTTGATGCTCTTCAGTATTAAGTGTCTATTTAGCACCTGTTTTGTTGCAGTTAAAGACCCAAAGCACAACAGAACTTTGAAACAGCGAATCAAGTTTGTCATTAGTTGAACTTCATCTTTTCAGGACACAATTCTTTTTACAGATGCTGGGGTAGCTGAAAAGCATGTTTTTCTTTTCAGTGTAGTTTTTAGATGCCTGATGTTTTGATTCACAGGGAAATGACATGCATTGGCTGGCTTGTGCCTTGTACGTGGCTTGCAGGAAAGCAATTCCAACCGTGAGCAGAGGAACAGCGGAAGGAAATTACGTATCCTTAACCAGAATCCTGCGCTGTTCAGACCAAAGGTAACTTTTCTTCTCGCTGATTTTTGAACAATTCCAAAATCTCAGAGTGTCTATCACCTTGTGAAATTTTAAATAGAGAATAAAAGCTAAGTATGTTTCTTGTTTCTTGCTTTTAAAGATAGGCTTTATGTCACTGGAATGTTTGTATTATAGCTCACTGCCACAGAAGTAGGGCAGCTCCCTTCGCTCAGTACTATGTTCATAAAAATGCTGATTTTCAAAATAAGAGATTGACCTCCTTCACTCAAAGGAGAAAGAAGCCAGTCACTGAAGAACAGTCAATTTTTGGGGTGTGCAAAGTGTGAACTTCTCACATGAGAAACCATTTTTAGTTCATTGTGAAAATATTCACATGATTTATCTCCATTTTTACGTAAGAAAACTTCACTTTTCACATGTTCTTGCTAAAGTCACTAAATGAGGTCAGAATCTGATGAACAAATTTGCGTCAAATGTTTATGTCCATAAAGTAATAAAGAAAAGCTTCTGAAACAATTTACTTTATTTATTAGCAATCTCATTGTTTTCTAAAAATTCAGTAGATTGGCACAAAAAGAAGAAAGAATGTTCTTACATACTTGTTTTCCCATTTCCTCTACTGTTGAAGCATTGCTGTTGATTTAAACAATGCAAAAGTGTTCCTCTATAAACTTTTGTTTTCCAAATCAGAAATTCAGGGAATTGAATGTTGACAAATTGTTTCTGTCATCTGGGCTATCAAAGACTGATAACACTGAAAAAGAAGGTGTAGATAAAGAAGCAGAGAAGGAATTAAGGCCAAATTTGCAAAGTGCAATTTACTAAAACTTTAGAGGTTTTTCTTACTTAGTAGAATATTCTTAGCATCATAGGTCTCACAGGTTGTTTTATTTAAGTTAATAAATTATTCAGAAAAATGAGGCAAATCTGATTTCAGAATAACCTGACTGTTGGAGTTGATTTTGTCTTTGTGAGGAAGTGCCAGACCTGTGAGTACATAGTTAACATGGTTATCAGCCGAGGATCTAAAAATATTTCGCGAGCTGTCTGAGCTCATCCATGTTTATGGGTGAAGGACTGGCTCCGAGTTCGTTGTCACGTTTGCAATGCCACCATTTCCTCAGTAGTTTGGGCAGTAGAAATTGCACTTTCTTTGAAAATGTAGAGTTTATTTCTGCAGAAAAAACAAACAGCCTTTCTGATCTAACCCATTGGGTATTTCCAGCTTGATCGAGTTTTTTAACAAGATGAAGAAGTGGGAAGACATGGCAAATCTACCATCCCAGTTCAGAGAGCGAACTGAGAGATTAGAGAGAAACTTTACCGTTTCTGCAGTAATTTTTAAGAAGTATGAGCCCATTTTTCAGGACATTTTCAGGTATCCTCAAGAAGATCAACCTCGTCAACAGAGAGGAAGAAAACAAAGGTGTGTTTCTGTTATTTCCAGACTGATTTTAGAGCATTACTTTAGTGAAAATACAATGAAGTTGCTTGGTTGTTTTAATAGTATTTTGACTGTATTTTCATAGTTGTTGTTTGTAATACCAGAGTTGGTTTGTCCTTACTTGTGGTAAATTTTTAAGCTCTTGTTTGGTTTCAGATCTGAAGAGGGCAGGAAGTCCCAAAGCTGCTGAGTTTCTAATGATTTGAGGGGTGGGGGAGAGGGGAGAGATTTCAGTCAGCCTCTTGACAAGGGAAGCAGTAGTATTGTGAAGCTTAGTCTGGTTCACTGCCCAGTAACTCCCATCGATTTCTTCATAGATGCAGATCTTGTGGGTATTTTACTTAATAGTGGAAGCTTTGTTTCTTTGTTGCTGTTTGTATTAGGAGTGCTGTGGAACTGAACTTGCAGGCTGAGACTGGGGTTCCAATTGTGCCTACTCTAAACCTGTGTGCATCTTTCTGTGTTAGCTTAAGTCAGGGTTTTGTGGGAAGGGTGTAAGATTTTGGCCACGCTGTAGTAAAGCTTAGGTTTCTCTTTGAATTATTGACTGTTGTATGATGTTTTATCAGTTTTGATTCATCGAGCTTATTGTCTTCTTGCTGTATTTTCCTCCAAAAGACGACAACCATGTACTGTGACTGAAGTTTTCCAATTCTGTTGGGTGCTGTTTGTTCATGCAAAAGGTAAGAGATCTGAAAGGGATTAAATACAGCACACATGGGTTTATCAGTCATTATTTTATATCAGTCCTTAAAACACTGAATAGGTGCAGTGTGCATATAACCTTTATTGTAAGAGCAGCCTTAAAGCTTATTAAGAACAATAGAGAATTTCAGATGTTTTTCTTGATAATGACTGTTGGGAGAAAAACAAAGGAACAGGATTAAATCCTCATTTTAGGCTTCAGTTGTTCAGTCACAGCACATATAGTCTAAAATCTTTCCTAATCAAATCTATGTCTTAAAGAGTTTCCACCCTTGTTTCAAGTCCTGCTTTGATGAGTCTTCACTGTGAGGTAGTGCTTTGGGGAATGTAAAGATAGGATTGGTATTCCACATGGAAAGAGCATCATTGTAGGTTCAAATCCACTGATAATGTCCAGTAACTTGATTTTTTTTTTTCATAATATAACATCTATGAGAGGAAAACCAATATTTTAATTTCTTCGAGGAAAAGGATAAAAGCAATTCTGTTTTGGTTTGGGGAGTGTGGTGGGATGTGTTCTTTCAAGTTTAAAAGTGAATGAATGTTAAGATTCCTACAGTGTGCTATGATTTCCTTAACGGGATGACTTTGAGGCTAGGACAGAGTAGGCTGTGGCAATATTGAATGGCCTGGCACTAATTTTGTTCAGCACAGAACTTTTTTTACAAAGCCTTTCTTGCTACACTGTGCCACACTGCAGAGGGTTCCTGGCAGCAGTACTGGACCCTCAGCACCACATCTGTGTTCAAAAGTCAGGAAGGGTGTGCTGAGCACAAGTGCTGCTCTGAGCACTCTGCCCTGTGAAGAAGATTCCTTTTTCTAAGGCTGCACATTTCACCTTGTTGGGCAAGAGAAGTCTTTCCTAAGCAAGTGTGGTGCTTTCAGCCCTGAAACTGTGATTTTATCCACTGAGCCCAGAGGAGAGTTAGTACTGTACTTATTTCCAGTCAGTCAGGACTTCACTTCCTTAGCATAGGTAGGGAGCTGGGAGAGTAAGTAGGTCAGTCTGAAAAATCACAGATTTTTCTTTTCCCTTCTGTAAAGTCCTCACTTCTGTGGGAAGATTAACTGGTTGACAAGGTACAGAGGGACTTCATGGTTCTTCCTGTTGCTAAATTATTGATTAATATGTTTGAGTAACTGCATCATTGACTGACTACATCTTAATTAGCAAGCAGTTTCAGACATGCTAACTAACCTTGTGGAGAACACATCCAACTGAGTTTTACAAGAAAAAGAAAGAAATACAGTGCACAGAAGCTGTGCTAAGTTACTAAGTGATTATTCAAGTGTGGCAGCACAAAAAGGGAAAGCGAATGTTGACTGTTAAGGCATTAGGTGCTGGTGTGAGGTTTTGCTGTGTGTGTTTTGGGGGTGGACAGTAAATCCTTATCACAGCAACCGCACATCAGTGGCAGGCCCAGGCTTGTCTGTTCCTGCAGCCCATTGCCTTCAGTTCATGCACTGCACACTGAGGGAGCCCCTTGGTTGGTGGGACTGCACTTCTGGCATACTGTTTGTAAGAATTGCTCTTTAAACTCTCCTATTTCCTTGTTTAAAATCAACGGGGGAAAAAAACTCTCTGCTGCACTTAGATAACTGGTTTTTATTATTTGGTATGAGTTGTGAAAGGGAGCATTGTTTGAAATGTCAGCAACAAAAAATTATTATGGAACTAGTGGTACTGTGAAATTGTATTTATTTTTGACTGTGCTGACAGTAATGATTGCTGTGGTAGTTGTCATGGTTGTGAAATTGAACCTATGTTATGACAGTTACTTTGAGAATTTTGTTGATTTAAGTTTTGCTAATAGTATTTAGGACTTTCATTGCTTTGCTGTGAACCTTTAATGATTTGGAAGTAACTAATTAGTGGATAAAGTTAATTAAAATTTCATCTAGGGTTCATTATTATAAATAGTTTAAATTATCTGCCTTGAAATTATTTTTTTTTCTAACAAACGTAGAACCAGAAAATAACATCCATTTGAACATACTGGTGTTAAATAACAGCATAATTGAGAAAAATTCTCTAATCATATATTCATTTCGATGTGTTCTAAGTGAGTTTATTACTTTATGATAGATTTCTTCAAAAATTTAAATCTGTTCTTCAGAGTGGGTTTCAGCTAAGTGATTTGGAGCTTCCCTGAGAAAAAAGGGGGGAAAGGAAAGAGTGGAAGAGTTATTAGTATTTAAGGTGTAATAGAAACATCATGCTATGCATAAAAAATAATGGAATAGTGATTTATGTTATTAATTAATAGTATAGTTTATTTTAAAAAACTGTTTTTAGCTGTGGCCACTCCTCTAGAGGAATATCATAAACATAAATGAGTTCAGTAAAGAGTAATGACTCTGAATGCGATCTTTGTGAAAGGGAATAAAAGAGTGAAGAGGTTACAAGGACTCTTTTCTGCAGGAAGATGATAACTAAAAAATACTTAGTAAACTGTCAGGTCAGAGATAGGCATATTTTAGCTCTTTTGTAAAACATAAGAGAAATAAAGTTACATTTATTGCTGTTTATAATAAACATGCCCCCAGCAAAATTTTTGTAAGAAAACAGATTGTTAAAAAAAAAAATCTCACTTTGAGTTAAATAGAGATATGTTCTGGAGAGTGAGGGGCAGGGGCTGAAGGAGGGAGCAGTTTCTAGGCCATCTGAAAACCTGGGTCTAGCCTTGCCAACGTTAAAGTTCTTTGCAACTTTTTACAGCAATGCAAAGTCATGGAAAAGGGGAAAAGTTGAGTCTCAGAACACCTTCAACCCCTCCTTGGCCTTCATTGCAGGATTTGCTTTGGGCAGGTGCAATGGGAATCCAGTGAAGGACGTGGCTCTGCCAGGCAGTGGGGCTGGTGCTGCCAGAGTTACGGAAGCACGTTTTATTTCCTTGAGGCAGTTTGCATTATACAGTTTGTGCTGCTTCCAGTTTTTTCTGCACTGGTTAATGAGATTGCTGTGAATGAGGGAGCAGCAACAGCATATTTATCAACATTTTGGTAATGTTTGATTTCAAAACAGCAAAGTATATGAGTTCCTTCACAATAGTTGTTTCTGAAAAAATATTTTGCTTTTACATTTGTTATGTGTTATTAAATGTGAGTCTGCTTTACTGCCTGTGGTGTTATCCAGGCATTTATAGTCACCAAAGTCTGTGTTTCCAAGATTCCATTATTGATTGTAATACAAACATCAACAGTTTATTGGTTAAAAAGTTTTTAAATCCATGCTATTTTTTTTGTCTTACATCTTTCTAATATTGCAGGAAATTTTCCTATGATCAGTGATGACTTGGTCAATTCCTACCATCTCTTGTTATGTGCTTTGGATCTCGTGTATGGAAATGCTCTGCAGTGTCCTAACCGTAAAGAACTCCTGAATCCTAATTTTAAGGGTATGTTGAAAAAGAAAAGTTGATTTGAAATACATGACAATTAATATTTTCTGTATCTGGCTATGCAATTCTATTTCTATTAATGTAGTATGTAATAACAGACTAGTGAATTTTGTCAATAATACATTAAGTCAGGAATTGGATCTACTGTGGAAATGCCGTTGAAGGAAGCTTGATAGTAATAATTTAAATTAGTGAGGGTTTAATGTCAGTAAAAAAGTGCATAATGACCCAGCCGTCACTGGACACAGCAAGAATGGAATGTTACCGTGGTGCAGCAGTTTGGAAAGACCCAGGGCTCAAACAGGAGATTTGTTTCTCTCATTTCTGGATTGCTGCTGTTCTCTTTCCGAAGAGAGTGGAAGTGTAGGTTGACTTGATAACCACAAATGCAAATGAATGGTGGGAAGTTGCCATTGAGTTTCTGATGTAACTCTTTCCAGACTTGCATTTCATTTTCAGTGCTGTACAGTATTGGCCTGTAGTTGTAGTGCTTTAGATGTGACCTGGGACCATTATCTCAAATAAATATTGTAGTTCACGAGCGTTTGATTTTTTTCCTATTAGAATTGATATATTTAATTTTTATCACTTAGTCACTAATGTTCTTAAATCTTAACTTAAAATTTGCTTTTGATAACATTATCCAGTTGAGTGGGCATTATATAATTAGTACTTCTTTCAAGGGAACTAATTAGTTTACTGTTTTAATTTCATACTACCTTGACTACACAGCATAGAATCTAAGTTTAATAAGAAAACAGGATAATGATTTGCAAAATTAAATCATACAATATTCTTAATTGTAGGTCTACCTGAAGACTTCCATAGTAAGGATTATAAAGTATCATCTGATCCTCCCTGCATAATTGAAAAACTCTGTTCTTTACATTATGGATTAGTTTTAGAAGCAAAAGGTATAAAGGAACATTTTTGGAAGCCATATATTCGAAAGCTTTTTGACAAAAAGGTTGGTCAGTAAATTTGTAATGTAGAAAAATCTCTCCTTACTTGTTACCTTCAAAACCTTTATAAGAAATTAAATGCCCATCCTTTGTTCTTAAATGTCTTACAGCTCTTAAAAGGAAAAGATGAAAATCTGACTGGATTTCTAGATCCCGGGAACTTTGGAGATAGCGTGTAAGTCCCTGTTTGTGATGTGGTTTGCATGAGTGTCCCTCTGTGACCCAGCTGCACTTGGTACTTTATCTGAGCACTGAGAGCAGCCAGCTGCCTCGTGTGTTTAGCAATGGCCATCCACCACTGCTTTCCTGGGCCCATGAGTGCTGAGGGCTGCTGGAAAGAGGAACGATCCTTCAGGATGGTGGTACCTGAGGTCTGCTTTTATTCTTATGTTTCTCTTTCCTGGATTTTTTGGTTTTTTTGTGTGTAACTCAGAATTATTATAAGAAAGCTGCAGGAGCACGTTGAGTAGAAAGTGGGAGGGATAAAATTGTGTGTGGTGGTGTTTAGAGATGTTTATGGGTGTGAATTACTTTCTTTTAATGATACAAAAATGGTTCAGTGTAGTTTGTGATATGATGCTGTGTAAATTTTGAGGAGTTTCCACAAAATAGGAGTTCTCAGTATTTTACTGCATTCTTTCTGCAGCTGGATAAATGGCTGGGCATCAGATATGTAGGGAAAATAACGTCCTTGCCACTGTCATGTTTAAGGTACTGTAGATCTTAAAGGAGCTTCAGTGCTTCAGTGAGGGTCAAAAGAAATCTGAAGTAGACTTCCCTCGGTCCAGAACTGTGTTCAGTGAGCAGGTGAACAAAGCAGTCTAACTAAAGGGGGTTTGTCTGTCTGTCTGCTGTAGCAAAGCCATCAACAAGGCCTATGAAGAGTACGTTCTGTCAGCGGGCAATCTCGATGAGAGAATCTTCCTTGGCGAGGATGCAGATGAAGAAATTGGAACTCTCACGAGGTGCTTAAACACACCTTCAGGAGGGGAAACAGCTGAAAGGGTACAAGTGAAGCATAATTTGCAGCAGCATTTTGACAGGGTAAGTATGTCATGGTCTATGTTGCTATTTTAATATGCCACCTTCCCTGGCAGTCTATGGAGACAGAAATAAAACACACCCAGGAGTGTGGGGAGAAAATGGGAGGAATATTGGGAGCTATACTTCATGGTGAAGAATGCAATGTGTTTGTTAAAATAAGTAACTGTGTGGTTAGGTGATTAGAAGATGCATTGATTTTGCTGTGTGCTTATTGAAGGGATATCCTTTATGTTACATTATTTTGATGCAATGGCTTGATCTGATGCAAATAAACTAAAATGCTGATCAGAAGGACTTCTCGTATTAGAGGTTAAACCTGCTGAAAGGAGACTCTGGCTCAGTACACTTTTCCTATGAGGTACAGCTACCTTCGTTACTCAGGGGCTAGGAAGGGACTGCTGGGGCTTGGGGAGGATTTTTTAGATTGGTGTAATTGTTTCACACTTCAATTCCAGCATCTGCATTTCAGCATAGGTCACATCCCCTCTGTTTATACAGAATGGTTTGAAACAAACATCTGAGCAACACAGACAAATTCTTCATTGCTGGCTCTTAGCTGAGTCATGGGCTGGTTTGGGCTGTTTGATTGGGAGCCATTTTTTTTTCCATAACACAGAGTAAGAATTCTGCAGATTGATGTTTCTAGGTTATGACCTTTATCAAAGTTTATAATAGTGTGCGTATGTATATGTGGTTATATTTTTGTTTTCAGTCCAAATCACTTAGGATCGCAACCCCCCTTACTGGACGCAAGTACATTAAAGAGAGCAACCCATATGTGACGCCTGTTTCCATGGCAACCTACAGCCTGAGCCGCCTGCACACGATGCTGGCAGGGCTGAAAAATGCCCCCAGTGAAAACCTGGAGCAAATACTCAGGTAAATTTGATGTTTAGCCAAATAATCCTATTTTCTATTCTAGTTTTAATAACAACCATTAATTCTGAACAGTATAATTTAAAATGTGAGCCAGTCTTTTACTCTTGTTGTAAGATGGAATCCAGAGAGACAGTTACATTTCAAAGGAGTAATCTTTTTATTTAGACAGATCTGTCCTTAGAGACTGATGAACATCCACCATTTAAAACCCAACAGTTTTGAGCTTCTTTAACCACAAGTTGCCAGTGTAAAATTGTCAAGACTTTTCTTCCTGCTTACAAATGGCACTACATAGGAAATCACTCCTTACTGTAGGAGACGCAAACCAAACCTTATTTGCTATGTGGATGAACTGTTGCTTTGGGAATAATGTATTTTTTAACAATTTTTATGTCACGTGGAAAGTGCTGATTAAATATCTCTCCCTGGTCATGAAAAGATGAGCATATTTACTACAGTGTATACAATAATATGATGTTTTGCTGTTAGACACATTTGGGTCTGTTTATATTGCTGTGCAATATATTTCCATTTTTTATGCTTTCAACATATAAAAAATAGGAGGGTTTTGGTCTTAGTAGGAATAGTATATTGAAAATGTTTCGTTTTTATTTTCAGGTCATGTTCCAGAGATCCTTCTCAATCCATTGCAAACAGAGTAAAAGAAATGCACGAAGTGTACTGTCAGAGCACACAGTCTGAAGGAGAATTCAGTAATTTTTCCAAAGGTGGGAAACATTTTGCTTATCCAGATAAGAATTAAAACGCCTGTAAACACATCCATCTCTTGTAATTAAGTTTTACATATGG
Organism: Platysteira castanea; assembly: GCA_013397175.1. NCBI lineage: Eukaryota > Metazoa > Chordata > Aves > Passeriformes > Platysteira > Platysteira castanea. Next base: position 2,582,911 of record VYXC01008459.1, on the reverse strand, counting down.
GTTATGTTTTAGCACAAGTGTCTTTTCTACTTCTCTTGACTTTTCCTGTATTCTTAAGACATAGCACATTTCAATGCTGTGTAAAATTTTATAATCAGCCTTAGCTTGAATCACTGAAATTTGATCATACTTTGAGTACTAGAGAAGTGAAATGAAAAGCACTGTTGAGTGTACCACTTGTGCTCTCAAATATAAGAATATTAGTGATGGCATGGATTTTTGTGACAGTAGAGAAAATCTGAGTAACTGTAGTCTTTAAAAACCCAACAGCAATTTTGGCTTATCTACGAGGATGGATTAGTACAGGTATTAAAATCCTGCCAGTATAAACACAAAAACACAATTTGCAAAGTTGTCTTGATATCTAAAGTGCCTGAAGATGGATTGAATATAAGGAAGATGCTCTTGACCTTGTTTCTTAATAAGACCTTCCTTTGTTCTTGTCAACTCAGTTGCTTCAGTGCTTTTTGTTGCACAGTGCAAGGTGGATCCATACAGGTGTATTTTTCAATGTATTTTCTGAATTGGAATTGTGTACACTATAGCAATGTTAAGGATTGTTCTTATATGTGGTGATGTCAAAATCTGGGTTCAGTAGCAAGTTACTCTGCTCTGCATTCACACGTCAGTGCAGTGTAGGAGAAGGATTCCTACATTAACTTCAAATTAACTGATGTAGACCTGAAAGTATTGTAGCCACAGCAGCACAGAAATCCACACAAGCTAGGATAGTTGTATCTCTGTATCTGAAGAAGATAATACTTTTATGTTACATTTTACAATATTGCTTCTATTTTAACTTCCTGCAGATGTTGCTAGTAAACATTTTCGTCGTGCTGAGATGCTCTACTACAAGGTCTTGGAGTCAGTCATTGAGCAGGAGAGGAAGAGACTGGGAGACGCTGACTTATCTGTAAGGAAAACTAATCAAAGGGTTCCTCACTTTTAAAGTTGGAACTGCAGAAAAAGGACACAGATGTAGAGCAGAATTGTCAGCTATTTAAAATGAGGGTAAATCTCTGAGAAGAGCCCTGTAAGTACACCTGAATGGAAGAAAAAAGGTTCAAGAAGTTATTTGTTTGCAAACACAAAGATAGATGAAATTTTTAATGAGTAAAGATAGCTCATTTTGAATTCTGTTCTGTGCCTTACAAAATAGCTTCACTTTTTGTAAGCTTTAGAATCTTGCTATTGAGACAATAAAAAGTGTTTTATTGTTCTACAGTTACACTGTAAAATAAGCTTTAAAATTTGCAACTCTTGCAGGCAGTACTGGAGCAGGATGTGTTTCACAGGTCTCTGCTGGCATGTTGCCTGGAGATCATTACCTTTACATACAACCCACCTGGAAACTTTCCGTTCATCACTGAAATATTTGACATTCCAGTTTATCATTTTTACAAGGTAATGTGTTTGATAGCTAGAAATGCTTATCAAGTCATGAGTGCTCATTGACCCGTATGACAATATAGGATTGAGTCATAGTAATGCAGCCTTCATATTTCTGATAGTCTCTTCTTCCATGAAAATCAAGTATTGGAATTAGATCTTTGTTTAAGAATCAATATATGAAACAAGTACATTATGTTGATCATAATTATCCACTGCACAGGTAATTGAGGTTTTCATTAGAGCAGAGGACGGCCTTTGTCGGGAAGTGGTGAAACACCTGAACCACATTGAAGAACAGATCCTGGAAAGTATGGCATGGAAACGGGAATCTGTACTGTGGGACAGGATCAGAGAGAATGAAAACAAAGTTCCTACTTGTGAAGAGGTGAGCACGCCTTTCTATGTGTTACATTGCTTTCATAATCAGAGAGGATGGCAGAGAGAGGACTTTGTACCCTGCAGGGGAGGCCTTACGAGGCCCAGTAGCAGTTCCCCCATCCCAGCCCATCAGTGCAGGGAAAGCAGTAAGTGCAGTGTGCTCTGGCCTGGTCAGGGTCATCTCTGTGGAGACATCTGGAACAGAGACAGGCAGCAGAGAGAATTCTCACCCCGTATTTTATCCAGTATTTTATTGGTTAGCAGAACAATGAACAAAAATGGTCAAGCAGGGAAGGTTTGCACCAGCCTCACTTGAAAATATTATTAAGCGAGAAATGTGGTAAACAATATACACAGAAGTAGTCACAGAAAGACTCTTGCAGTGTGTATCTTCCAGAGCAGCACAATCACTGCTCACTACTGGTTTTCTTGGACTAGTTGGGCTTAGGGTAAGTCTGTCACTTTTCTTGTTCTTTTTCCACAGAGTTTTGCTGTTCAAAATCTGTAGTGAAGTAGCTTTTAAAAATTTGCTATGTAGGTAATGTGTGATACAGACACTAATAAAAGGATAAATATTTTAGGTAATGCCACCTCAGTACTTTGAGAGATCCGCTGGGAACAGTGCTGTGGGTTCGCCATTGACACCACGGCGAATAAATGAGGTTCGTGCTGAAAGTGGAGGACTGGGAAAAGGTAAGATTTTTTTAAAGCAGAACATGCTGTGCATTGCTGACTTACATAATTTAATCTAAGGAAGGAAGCTGCTTTAATGCCAGTGCTTTAATGCCAGTTAGCTGCAAACACATTTGTGAATGGTATTTGTATTGCAACTCACAGAGTTGCATCAGAGGTCTAAGACTGATGGATTCATGGTATCAGTGTGAACTAAATACTGCTTTGATAGGTGTTCCCAGGTGATAGATATGAACAGCATGTGTATGTCTGTGTTAAACAGTATTTATACATTCACACACACACAACTTAGGCTCTAATTGGTTTGCTTTATTGTTATACCAGAAAAGAAACTCCACTATGTATTGTTATGTGACATCTCAAACTTTTTTCACTAGAAAAAACAAAATATAATACATGAACTTAGAAGAATATTAAACACAGCACTATTGACAATTAACTCATCCCTAAAAGCAATCCGTACTTCTGAAAAACTTTTCCTGAAGAGCTTTGCATGACATATTTTGGTTTACGTTAGATTTCCATTACCTATATGTAGAACAAGGGATTATAAAACAAGAGTTATATATATGTGTGTGCGTGTTTTTCTTCCCCAGGCCTTTCCTCCCCTCCAGCCACCCTGTATGACAGGTACAGCTCTCCCACAGCCAACCCCACGCGGCGGCGCCTGTTCGCTGACAATGACAGCACCCCCGAGGCTGGCACCGCCGTGAGGGTGCCCCCGCAGCCCGTGGTGAGCACGGTGCCAGTGCAGAACGTGAGCCCCGAGGCCGTGTCCGTGACTCCTGTGCCTGGCCAGACCCTGGTGACCGTGGCAACAGCCACCGTGACAGCCAACAACGGGCAGACGGTGACAATACCCGTGCAAGGTGAGGGAAAAGCTGCTGCACAGCTATTCAGGCTTGTTCCCATCAGAGTATTAGAATACAGCCAAGAAGAGAGCAGGGAACAGTTGGCCAGAATAAAGTATGTTTATAAGGATTCATATGCAGGAAAAATGGTTTGAATAGACAAGCAGAATTTAAGGACAGAGCATGTAGAGTACAAGGATGTTCTTCTGACTGCCAAGGTCTGTTTTATAAAACAGGTGTTTCAGTAAGCCCTCCTTCCTGAACTGCCAGATGATGAAAGCTGCATTAGTATGAGAACCTTATTTCAGCTTCATTATCTTCTTGTCTCATGATGAAGTTTCCAAAGTATTTTGATTAAACAATTTCATGTATAATATACTACATGTATAGTTATAAGCAGCTAATAAGTAGTGAATTGTTTTAAAAAACACAAAACCACAAACACACACATCCCCCACACAACTTGCTCTTATTTCAGGCTCTTTTTGTTAAATTACAGGTATTGCCAATGAAAATGGAGGGATAACTTTCTTCCCAGTCCAAGTAAACGTAGGTGCCCAGCCCCAGGCTGTGTCTGGGCCCATGCAGCCTCTGAGTGCCCAGACTCTGGCTGGCACCCTGAACACTCAGATGGCTGGGGCAGCACTGCAGCTGCCAGGCCAGTTAACAGTGCAGCAGATCTCCCCCGGCGAGCAGAGACAGACCCAGCACTTCACTGCCACAGCCGTCAGGCCTCGCAAGACGGGCTCTCTTTCACTCTTCTTCAGAAAGGTACTTCTTGATCTAAGGTTGCTTTGCTTAGTTCTTATTTTGGTAAACCTGCAGTAATTTAAAAAATACACAATTACTGGTTGTAATAATGAGGGTGTATTAAATTTGATCTATACCTTTAGTTATTCATACACACCTGAGGAGTATTTTTCTCCTGCAGGCCACTTCTCACTAGCAAAGGAGTGTGCTAGCACATCAGGACTGGGAAATAGATTCTGTACTTGGCCAGCAGGTTCTTAAGGGTGCCTATTTTCTTGAAGGTTCTTCCAAAGAAAGAAGTTCTCTTTTGAGACTTTGTGGTTTATTCAATACAGGGGTTTCTGTAGGCAATGCAGTACCCTTTCTGGGCTCAAGACAGCTTAAAGACTCAGGACAGATTTAACTTCCAAACAAATGTTTTCTTAGCACTGATACCAGTACTGAGAATGTCTGTTTTGTAAGTAAAAAAAGTTGTATTTGAATTTAGTTATTCTTCTCTTGGCTCAGCATTTGCTCTACAGGTGTGCAAGTCTGAGCTACTCTTTTGCTGGGTCAGAAAAGCAGTGTTGCTGTGGTCCTGAGCACAGTGTCCATTGCCACAGGTGTATCACTTGGCCAGTGTTCGTCTGAGGGACCTCTGTGTCAAACTCGATGTGTCTGATGAGCTGCGCAAAAAGATCTGGACATGCTTTGAGTATTCCTTGGTGCACTGCCCTGAAATCATGATGGACAGACACCTGGATCAGCTGCTGATGTGTGCCATCTATGTCATGACTAAGGTAAAATGTGAACAAAGGAAAAGCAAACATAAACTCCTTTAGTACTTAATATTCCAAATACTACAGTTCTTTAAAAAAACTCAAACCAACAAACACACACAGAACCATCCCCAAACAAAACAAAATACAAAAACTTGCAGAAAAACTGAGAACCTTTTCTGTCCATCCCCCATAGGTTACTAATGAAGACAGATCATTCCAGAACATCATGCGCTGCTACCGGACACAGCCACAAGCCAAGAGTCACGTGAGCACAGTCACAATTTAAATATGTGGGATCTGGTTTATTAAATGCCTTTGTTCTATTTTGGGAACAGATCGCTTGGCAAAACAACATTTAATACTAAGGGGATGCAGTCCATGACCCATTCTCAAAAGAGAGTGGTCATATCCAAAGTCCTGCACTACTGAAAGCTTTCTATGCTAACCTGTAACTAAAATAGAAAATGTCTTTACTTAAAACCTAAGGAGGCAGTGCCCATGGGATATTATTCCTCTGAGGAGGCTGCATTTTGGCCTGCAAGAAGCAGTTTGGTAGCGCAGGGAAGTTTCTGGCAGCAGCCTGTCATGCAGGCAGTTGTTCCCTGACTGGGTACCTGCCCCAGCCTCCCCCGGTCACGCTGCTCCCTGTCCCCGCAGGTCTATCGCAGTGTCCTGATCAAGGGCCGCCGCCGCCGCCGCCACTCCGGCAGCAGTGACAGCAGCAGCCAGCAGAACTCGCCTACGGACAGGAGCAAAGACAGGAACAAAGAAAGAAGTAAGTGATTCCAAATGCCAGGTGTTTGGGTTTAATTCCATTCCAAAACTGTGTGCGTAAACTAAGAGTCGGATCTGGTGTTGTCCCACCCCAAACAGTTCCTCCTTTGGTGAACTTAGACACAGTTAAAAATACATTGATAACATTTAAGAGTTGCTCTGACTTGAGGTTTTTATTGCACCCATTCTGACAGTTTCAAATCTCTCCCCACATGTACTTAACCTTGGGAATTTGCTGTGCTGGCCTGAACTCTGAGTTCAGCTCACACCAAAGAAAAGTCTTCGCAGAATGAGGAAATCTGGGCCAGCCCAGGTTCACAGTTACTCTTATCACAACCACAGAGCTGCAGCTGTTTCTTTTGTAGCACTGTCTGTCTGGACAGATAGGAACACCACCCACAGCACTTGATTTCAGCATAGCTGACAGCTCTGGAGATTCTTCCCTTGATACGTGAAGTGACACATTTTCCTTGAATTAACTTCTATAAAGGAAACTGAAGAAGTGATGCTGTGTATTCCTACCAGCAGTTTTCAAGATACTTGATAGATGATGATATAAGCTGTAGGTATTAATATTTTCTGTCACAGGGAGATGGTAGTGAGGGAAGGAAAAATACACATATATTTTGCAACTTCCCACATTAAAATAGCAGGAAGTATGACCAAGCCAAGTATTTCTCCTGCTAACAGAGAAAGACTACCATTCTTTACTTGAAATGGTGCCAGGTGGCAACAGGAAAGAGCTACTTCTAGAAGTATAACACAAATGCTGAAAAATAGAGCTTCAGCTCTTTTTATATTGTCGTGCAACTCAGCTCCTACAGAAAATCCCTTGCAGTTTATCCAGTAAGAAGTTAGAAATCAAGAAAGCTTTTATGTAAGGGAAGACGCTCAGGGATCAAACGGGGCATCACTGATGGTGGCAGCAGGCTCCCGGTGCCCAGGGTGGCTGGCTGTGTGTGGGCCGGGCAGTGCCTGGGCCTGCAGGCTGGCAGTGCCTGAGCCGTGTGGCTGTGCCCGTGCAGGCAGCCGTGACTCCAGCCCGGTGATGCGCTCCAGCAGCACCCTGCCCGTGCCCCAGCCCTCCAGCGCGCCCCCGACCCCCACCCGCCTCACCGGCCCCAACAGCGACACCGAGGAGGAGGAGCGGGGGGACCTCATCCAGTTCTACAACAACGTCTACATCGAGCAGATCAAGGGCTTTGCCCTCAAGTACACTTCGAGTGCAGTAAGTTACATTCTGTGCTTTTCCTTGGTAAACAGAGCTTTTCCTACTGACTATGCAGTGAAATTCCCTTCAATTAAAAAATAATCTGGGCTAATAACACAACAAAACTTGTATTTGTTGTACATCTGTATGGTCTGGTATCTGTGGTAGAGCCTTGCTGCAGCGAGCCCTGAGCTCAGGCTGCAGCTGCTGAGCACCTCTTCTCTCCTTGCAGACGGATTCCCCGCCGCTCTCGCCGTACCCGTTCGTGCGCCTCGGCTCTCCCCGCAGAGTGCAGCTCTCCCAGCACCACCCTGTGTACATCTCGCCACACAGAAATGAGTCTGCCCTCTCTCCCCAAGAGAAGATATTCTACTACTTCAGTAGCAGCCCCTCAAAGGTGAGACTAAAGGCTTTCAGTTGGATTCTCTGATTTCTTAACCGTTTTTTGGTTTTGGTAGTGAAATTAGAGCAGACCCTGCAACATGACATTTTGTTTACCTTGTCTAACACACACATCATCACCTAAGGCTCACTGAACTGCCAGTCACAGCTCTAGGGCTGGATGCGCCTTTGAGCTCTGCATGCAGAGACACAACAAACTCCTTTGAGTTTGAGTAAGACTTTGGGTACTCTGGTAAGGGAAAGATCAGTACAGTGATGAAGGAAGTACCTTGGTACGGTACAGATTTCCTTAAAAAAGTCTGTGCAGTCCCTCTGGAATGCATCTAAAAACAGTTCACAGCATATTGGGGCAGTCACAAAATACAGTGAGAGCTAATCCTTCTTTTGCCCCCCTCCCTCCAGAGGCTAAAGGAAATCAACAGCATGGTTCGAACTGGAGAAACGCCCACAAAGAAGAGAGGCATCCTCTTGGAGGATGGAACTGAAGCCCCAGCCAAGCGAATCTGCCAGGAGAATCACACAGCTCTGTTAAGACGACTCCAGGACGTAGCGAATGACCGAGGGTCTCACTGAGCCTGCACAGCTCTTCCCTCCCTGACTGCACTGAGCCTGGGCATGAGGGGAGCCAGCGCTGGGGACAGGGAGGATCTTCCTCAGACCCTCAACACAACCCCAGGCCCTGCTCAAGCTCTTCTCAATGCAAGTGCCCTCTCTCCAGCCTTGCCTGGAGAACACATCCCTCAGACAGCTGTGGACCTTGCAGCCACTATTTACAGCTTTGCTTTGCTCTAGTCAGTGCCCTCAGCCCGTGTTCATTGGTGCCTCACCCCTGTCAGCTGTGGCCACACAGGTCCAGGTGCCTCAGCACCAAGGTACCCACAGTCAGCAGTGTCAGGTTCCTCACTAACCCCCTCCACAAACTAACAGCATAGGAATAACATTCTCACACAGTGCAGTTCTGCTTGGAAAGGGACAAGGGGACTAAGTGGTTTGAGCCCTGATGGAAGCTGCATGGATGGACTATTCAGGATGTTCCATGTGCCCTTGAGAACCATCAGTGTTGAGCTTTAGTGTGTGTCCCTTTGCTGCTGTACCAGGGGAGGTGATGATGATTGGTTTGAGCTGTGCAGTGTTTGAAAGCAAACTTGTGTTCCTTCCCAAGGTGACACTTGGGCTGGGGGTGTGAAGCATCATGTTTAAGGAAGAAGAGTTTTGCTGTATATTTGCAATGGCACTTTCTAAATGTGAATATTTTTTGCAAAGGCCAACTCCAGCTGTCTTTCTGTACTGAAACAATTTGACTTTTATATTTATTTCAATCTGACATGCCATTGCTCCTCTTGTCAGCAAATGGCATTCAGAATTCATTGTAACTCTATGTATATGCAGCAGTGAGTGCAGGAAGCCAGGGATGTGTACTTTGTTCAAGGAATTTTATATGCTTGTTGCTTTTCTTGATAGTCAGGCACTGTACCCCTTGCTCACTCAGCAGCAGGAAGGTGGTGCCCATCTCCTAAAACATATACGTAGGTATTTTGTGTTTAAAGGACAGGGCTGGGGAGTTCGGTTTTGTGTTTTGCTTTGGCTTTTTTAAATGGCCTAAACGAGGCTGCCTGGGAGAAATCTCTCCCCTACTAACAGGATCAGCAGGTGTTGCATATTACACTTACCACTTGTTTTCATTTAAAATAGTTCCAAAATACCAGACTTGTTAGGAAAGCATCATCCCTCTCCCACAGTACAGGATGCCAGTCCTCTGCTGGGGAGGGGGCGTTCGTGTAAAATGTGGCACACTCAGGTTCCAGAAAGCTTTCTAAGGAAAAGCTAAAGGCTCTGTTTTCAGTCATTCCTGCCCTTCTGAATAATAGGAAAATTTAAGACTTAATTCCACTGTAAATTCAACTGAAGTAAAATACAAACATGGTTTTTCTTACTTGCATAACAAAAAGCTGAAGGCCAGAAGTTGTGTAGATGTTGCTGTAAAAATATTTATGGAAGTGTCAGACAATTCTTGTTATTACTATGTTACATTTACTTCACTTTGTATGAAAATATTGCAATTGTATTTTTCAATAAAGACCTTATAAACTCACAGTTTTATGTTCTTGTGTGAAAAGGCATTGTATGTGCAAAGCTAAAAAGTCTGCAGCAAGGACTGCTATTAAGGGTTTAAAAATAAATAAATAATCACATGTATTAGTGACATCACCAGGGAAAGGATTTACTCCTGCCCTGGTTTAGTCACTGTGGTTGTTCCAAGGATGTCGCCTCCTGCTGCTCTGTCAGAAGGCACCAGGCAGGGCCTGACAGGGACAGCAGTGCCAGGGAAGGCCCCAGTTCCTGCTCCCCTGGCAGAGGAGGAGGAGGAGGGTGGCTGTCTCACTGCACAGCACAGGAGGGCTCCAGAACTCTCTGCTTTGCCTTCTCTGCAGGAGCTTTTAACACAACATCTCACACGCCCAACGCCAGCAGAATTATTTCCTACATGCTGTGTACTCACATTTCAACTGAGGGAAATTTCTAAATGTTCTTAAGTAGTTAAGAACAGCTTTGACCACCCCTGGCTGGTGCTGTATTTGTACAGCTAAGGATGCACTGGTTTTCCTCTGCATTTTTACCTAGGGGGCCTGATACTATTGCATCCACTGCTATTTCTGTCCCTTTCTGAAACCAAGTTGTTAAGTGAACAGCAGCTGTAAATAATAATAAAGATAAAAGCTGCAGTTTGTATTTTGCAGCAATGCTAAAAAAAAAAGCAAATCCAAAAAAAATACTTCAACAGAGCTGGTTCCAAAGGAAAAAAAAAAAAAAACATATAAACTTGATATTAAAAGAAAAAGAAAACTGAAGTGGCTTCAAATAATTTCTTTCATGACTTCGGTTTAGTTGAAATCCAACTGCAACCTCAGCAGGAAACTCCACTGGTGTAACTTACAGATCTCTTGGAAATGTTCTTTAGAGTTCAGAATTTCAAAGATGATAGTCAGAAACATCCCCTTCTCAAAGTATTGGCCAGACCTTAGTCTTTCAAATTCTGTGTCTGTTCTAGGAAAAACACAGCACAATCCAGGAGCAAAGGATTTGATTTCCATGGCACTGTTTCAGTACTCATTCACCTACCTTGCTCCTGGAGCAGCTTCTTTTAATAGATAAATCTGATTACAAAAATACACAGTATTCTATCTCCTTTCCCAGTCTAATAAAAAGAATATTTTTTCAGATTATTCATTCTAAACTAAACAAAATTCTACATTCTCTAAAGAAATAAAATTATTCTCAACAAACTGCTGTTAGCTGGATTTAGCTTTGAGCAACCCAACCTAGTGACCAGTCTTTCAGGGATCTGTGAGAGCTCAGAGAAACAAAACTTCCTCCAATAACCATCACTTTCACAGCATTATCCTGTCATTCCTCCTGGGCATTGTTCTTGCCAACGGTGGTGTTTCCTGCCCAAGAGCAGCACTGGCAGCTGGGGCTGCGCTGCAGCTGACACCCAGGAACGGCCCAAGATTAGAACGGATTTCACTTCTACACCAATCCTTCACCTAAGTGGCTTAGGAAATGTGCAAGTCAGTGATTTATTACAGAGGCTTCTGAATAATCATAAAACTGGATAAAGATGAACTGTCAGAGTCTGGTTTAGTTCCAGGCCTGCCCCTGCCCAAGCAGTTCATGCGCTCAGCACAAGGGCAGGCCCATCGTCTGCTTCACACCAGGAGTCCTTTAACTAAAACCTTGCCCATGCTAAATCTGAAGCATTTAAATTTCAGTTTGAGCCTTCTCAAAAAAAGTTAGAGATAACAGCAGCAACAGAAGTCATTTCAGAGTATTTTAGTGGCAACACTCCAGGCCACTACATACACCCTCAAACTCTTCCCACATCCTTTCCTTGGAAGGCAAACAGCACCGCTTTTCCAGGCAATACAAACTCACCTTCAGACCAGTTCCTCCATTCCTGTCCTCTACTGCAAACTCAAATCAGGCACATGGCAATTCCAAAGCACTTCCTTCCAATTGCTCATTGCATGCCAGGCATCCAGAACACTGAGGCTAATGGGGCATTAATGCCACTCAGAACACTGACCGAGGCAAGTACCACAGAACAACCTCGTTTTCTTGTTACTGAGTGTATGACATTTCTGGGGAAGTCTTTGTCTATTTCCTTAGAAGCCACGAAGTTGTTCTCAAAGAGAACAGTAAAAGGTTGTTAACGACAAGTGAATTTAGCATGTCAGATAAAAACACAAAAAAACCTCAACACAAACCCCACATCACAGCACTGCCCACCCTCCTGAAACACCAGCTCCTGTTCACATGAGTCACTACAGGCTGTTCCAAGGCATTCCAGTTGGCACTAATCCACCAGTACAGGCAAGGGGAGCCAAAGGAAAAGCAGCCCAGCTCCAAGGGGTTAAACATTACAGATTTTGATAGGATAATCCTGGGAGGCAAGAAAAGGCATCACACCAGGCTGTGGCATTAGGAAAACTCATGTGAAAAGTAAGAGTCTGTCCCAAGTTCACTTGTGTTTTGGAGAAGTTTTCCTGTGTGTGGAACACGAGTCTCCAATGTACAGAGTTGCTCCTGGCATCCCATGGACATCCCAAACACCTATGCAGACAAGTACCTCTGTAGCCGGATGCTCCCACTCTTCACTAAACGTCCACAGCACAGACTAAAATGGACAAAAGCTAGAGCACAGTTTCTTTTTATTTTAAGATGTCACTGCTAACACACATTAGTCAAGCTATCCTAAGAAATCCCCTAGACACCTAGGGAATCTAAAACCCTCTATTATTTTATTAGCTCAAGAGACCACCGTTAAAAGCTTTGATTTTAGTGTTTCTGTAGTAAAAGTCTAACAAGCCTGACATTCTACTTTCACCCTGTCAGACTAATGTGCGCTTTAGTGACAGTATCCATTTACAAATCAATAATACATCATACATCATCCCCAGCTTTACTTCTGGAAAGTGCTAAATGAACAGTCTATTTACAATTTCAATCCTAACATATTTACAATAGAAACCAAAAGTATTTAAAACCATTAAATATAGTGTTTAACTCTGCTATATTAGTTTACATGAACACGGCTTAACTCTGGCATCGTATTTCCAATACTAATATTCCGCCAGTAATTTAAGTTTTTTTTAAAAAAACTGCTATTCCTGGAGGGAAAAAATAAAAGCTTAAAAACCAACCCAAAACCTCCAGGCATTTCAGAGCCCTGAGGAATTACCCACCCTAGACAGTCTTCAGGTAGAAGTACTGTAGTGTTCAGGAGAGACTTCCAAACTCCAGGCAAGCCTTTAAAACCTAATGCATATGCAAAACATTAAGAGTCAGTAATCCATTGAACAGGTTTACTGGAGTCACTGCTACCATTCAGGTTTTACTAATCCGTAGTCAAGAAGGAAAACTGCTGCTTTGCTGTTTCTCCCTCCGTTACGTTCCCTCCACCCCCAGAAAGTGTTTTGTGCACCAGTGTCCCAGACAGCTTAAGTGGGCATCGTCTTCTCTTCTTTGCTGAAGGGCTGGACTGAGCCAGGCTTCACCCAGGACAGGCCAGAGACGTGCATGCTTTTGCAGTGCTGATCTTCCGGCTTCTTCTGGGGAGAACAAAGTTAAGTTACAATTTTTAGATACTCAAACCCTCTCCCCCCTCCATCCATTTTACCTTTAGCAAATACAAGCACAAAAAGGGCTTGCACCATTTTCTCTCCCCAAAGAGCGATAGTCAGATGGCCACTGGTTTAATTTCTGGGAATGTGTGTGGCATCTGCAGAACTATCCTGACAACAGTTTTAAGGACCTAACTCGGGTACAGCTGCCCTATCCCACCACAAAGACTCAAGGATACTCCTCTTGCTTGGAGGCCCCAGCCCAGCATCCCTGCACTGCTCTTCACCACATTTCTTGGTTCTACAGAAAGAAGTGTCAATCCAAACCCTCCCCCAACACTGCACCTGTGGTTCTGCCTGGCAATGCTGGGTGTGCTGGGGAGGAGCACTGCACCCCACACGTGGTTGGGAACCCAAATTAATGTGCCAAAGTAGCAATTAATGCCTTTGCTAAACCTGGGAGTTTCCTAATGCTTTCCAAGGGTGGTCCTTCCCTTCCCTGAGCATTTGTCAGTTAAATGCTGGAATAGTAACTATTACCCAACAGTGCAACAAACATTTTAAACTGACTATTGCAATTTAGAAGACAAAAAAAAAAGCTTCAAATTGAAGTACAGAGATACAACTTGAAGCATCTGTAGATTCAAAGTAGCTATAGTCTAGCTGGCCAAAGCAGCAGAAGAGCTTGCAGGGTTTTTTTAATACCAGGAAGTGTATGACAACTACATCAAACCTGGAATGGTGTGACAAGCTCTAGCAAATGATAATTGCATGAGCAGACTTGGTTGTACTACAGAAAGTCTTTTGCTTGACAAAGTAAAATCAAGGCAGCAAGAAAAGAGAACCTGCACTTCCGCCCCTCCCCACGCTTTGTGCCAAAGGTGACACTGTGTGACAGACCTGCCATAACACGTTGGACAACAGCAAACAAGAGGGATGAGTTAAGCCTGAGCCTGGCAGTGGCAGCTGCCTCTCCCATGCTACACAGGAGCCACACCTTGGAAAAGCCACGTGCTCAGCAGGGAACTGGGACATCACTGCCCTTCCTGGGCTGCAGCTCCACAACGGCCTAGCTGTTTCCCAAGGAATAGGAACCACAGGGGTAATAAAAAGGATCCAGGGCTGTAGGAAGATTTGGGAACTTGTTTCTACAGGGAATGTTCTCAGCTACACTGGAATTTTGGGACAAATCTCCTATGGCACAGAAGTTGGACCATTCCTATCAACAAATGACTGGAGCAATGAAGTGCCATGGATGCAATAGTTACTGAAGATGTTCATTTTCACCTAAAAAGAAATCAACTGGCATCTCCCAAGAAAAGAGGACAAAAGAAAAGCCACTGTTTGCTATCAGTCTCTGAGACATCAGACCCTTTCCATTTCAGGCACCTCGACCTATTATTTCTCTTTGATTTAAAGGGTAAGAAAGAAGGAGGTGAAGAATGAAGGAGAAAGGGAGGAGGAAAAGAAGTGTCAAAAGTATTTCTTAAGTTTTGTAAGAACATCAAGAAGTCAATCTGAGCAAAGTATTTTCCTGTGTGTTCCAAGGCTGTAATGTGACTGGCAGTTGGGAGCACTGCCACATTGGGCTCAGGCAGTGTACTGTATTAAGATCAATTTCAAAACCTCATTCATGCCAGAAGACATGCAAAAACATAAGATAAAGCTTGCAGCATGGAAGACAAGTTTGAACTGACAAAAAAATATTTTTCATTACACAAAACCCCGGCAATCCACAGCACAGCTTTAGCCCAAGTCAGTAACTGAAACATTCAGAGTGCATTTCCTTGCCGGTCCAGCTAAGACAGCAGCCACTGTTTCAGAATCCCTTTGTACTACAAGTGGATTGACCTGTCAGGCCACTCAGCAGAGGCTCAGAATTGCTGTGTGCCAGCTCTCGTCAAGTGCAAAGCGGTAATTAAAAAAAGAAAACAAACAAAACATGAACAGCCCCCACCCCAAATGACATCCCATCACACATCAGGTGAAAGCTCTATGACCCAACACATTCTTGCTCTGTCAGTAAGAGCACTCTGTGATGGAAGGAACTCTCAGCACCTTTTGGTGAGCTGATGTCTCCTTAGAAATCAGCAGCATTACAGAAGTGAGCAAGTGACTGTGCTTGTGCCACTTCATAAAATTTGCAAGGAGAAGAAGCTTTGATTCAGTAATAAAAGATCTCTCAACAGAAGAAACCAAAGAAGCTGCAGACTGTCAGGTAATGCAGAAATGGTAACAGCCACGGTAAGTGCAGGACAAGCTAACAGGCAGCCAGTGAATCTCTTCGTCCCTTCCATCCATAAACAACAACAAAAAAAATCTGCTGTGTGCCGAGAGTTGTACTAACGAAGCTTTCTGGCTAAGTGACTAATTGCTAACACACTGAAGTTAGAACAGTGACATAACTGCTTCGTTAGGAGACCACAGCAGTTTGGCATTCCTGCTGAGCCAAAAGAGGGGCGGAAAAGGTCTCTCTAGTACACAGAGACAGAGAATCTTTCTTCCTGTACCAGGCAATAAACCCTTCCTAGAGTGAGAATGTGAACTTTGCACATACCTTCTGAGTCAACATCTTCTCTCTAGCTTCATCATGTATAGCCGGATTCCACGGAGAGAAACTACGGAAAAAGTAGAGTTAACTCTTACTTGGCATTTTTGCAAACTACAGCATGGAGAGCAGAAAGCAGTGATTTTCCTTTGCTTAGTTTGTTGAATTTTAAGTAAATTGTAAGTGAGTATTCAGTGTTAAAATATACAGTTAAGAACTAAATTCATATTGTCATGGATCTTTCCAACAATAAATGTTTAGGTTTTCATTTCTGTTTGTACTGAGAACTGGAAATTCAGAATGTGTGACACGAAATACTACTCATATTCACCACGAAGCTGACTGCTCCATCCCCCATGCAGGCAAGCTTTAGAAGGATTTTAAAACTCTGACCAAAGCTACAGTCATGCAAACTGAGTTCAGGAAAGCCAGCAAGCAATATTAATTCATTTTTCCTTGAGGGAGGTGGGCACTTCAAGGCTTTTTGCTTGTTCTGAGGTTTCTTTGGTTATTGTTTTGAGATTTTTTCTAAAGAAAAGCAGGTCAGTTAGCCTGACAGAGAAAGGCTGCTATCAGCAACTACACCAAAACTGGCTCTCAAAACATTAGGACAGGGTGAATTTGCTCAGAGTACTCACATGATTGCATAGGGGTCCTCTATTTTGGGCTGATCAAATAAATGACTGCTGCATAGTTTGACACTGTCTACCACTTTACTTTTGAACAGCTGAATATCCTTTTCATACCTGCAAGACAGAAGTAAGTAGCATTAGATAACTGCAAGGAGCCACAAGTTTGCGCTAGAAGTACAGACAGACTTGGCAAAGCCCCAACTCAAGTTCCTAACACAACTAAGTCTGGAGGCAGAGACCACAAGTGGACAGGTAATTTTACAAACCTCTTGTTTTTGCAAGTCTATGCCAAAAACTCTTAAGAGGCCATGCCTATATACATGGAAGATACTCACAGCACTGCAGCCTCGGGGTTCAGAGGACTGGTTGTATCAATCTTGTAGAAGACTCTGCGAGCATACATTAACACCTGCCATATGTGATTATGGTTTCGCCTAAGAAGTAAAAAGCACAATGAAGAATGGAACAAACTTTTCAAATTATACATCAATTTGTCAGCACTAACCTCCATTTTGCAAATGCTCTTTTCACATCCAGTTCACCAGATAAAGGGTCCACTAGCGGGTGGAAGACAGGCAGGTCAAAAACCAAGCGCTGCATTAGAAAAAAAAAATTCATGATGACAACTTCAATCATAATGCCAACACCACCGGGTGACAGTCAGTCAGATGTTGCTTCCAAATACTAAATAGCTGTTACTGTATTAAAAGAAACTGCAAGTGATTTCTACCAGCTGTGAAACTGTAACCCAACACACCTGTGTAACATGCAGGGTCTCGTCCTCTCTCATGTTATCACCAAATCAGGAAACTAATCCACTTAACTGCACGGGCACTAGTGCCAACACAGGTAATAATATCAGATAAAATCAGATTAAAGGAATTTTTCTGGTTTAGCTATTTGTGACTGAAAGCTTTTTACATACTTGAGCTACAATCAATACTTTTTTTTATCCTACTCACTTTTAAGTAAATTGTGCAGTGACACCTTGGTGTCTTCAGCTCTGTACAGCTCATTTCCTCCAGTGCTCACACATTCTTCCAAAAGAAAACTTAAGTTTCAAGAGGAATGTTTTAAAGCCCTCTTCTAGCTTAAGAATGTTGGCTGGGTGAGAGATATTAAAATCTAACCTTTAAAAAGCACTGTTTCCTACTAGTTCTGTTCTTTTAAAGATGATAGCTTTACATAAAACTTGATGCCAGTCGGGCAGCTACCCAACACAGCAGTTGTGTGCACCTGCCCTCAGATCTTCCTTTTAAAGAAGTTTGGCCAAGAGAGTGAGCTGCTCTGCTCTGAAGAGTCAGACTGCCACAAAATATTTTTTTATTTTTAAATTGGTCTAATAACTTGGAAACTTTTCACTAAAGAGAAAAAGAGAAAGTGAGAAAGCAGAGATGGAAGATATGGTGTATGTATATAGGCAGTATGGTGTTATTTCTTTCTCCCTTTGCTTCACCACATTCTCCTCAAATTTTTAGTTCTTTGTTTCAATGTAATTTAGAAGAGACAATCGAGAAATCCTGCAGTATTACAGCAAGCACAGCACAGGTGTCTGGATTTTACATTCCATTATATCACCACTCAGAATTCTGACACTTCTTTAAGTGTTTCAATGTTAACTTCCTGCTGAGGAAGTAGCAAATCAAGAGTGGAGGGAAAGAACTGTTTGATTACTTAACACTCTAATGCATCTGACCTCAGGAAGTTCACACCAGTCTCAGTAATCAGAGTAATGTAATTCCTCCACAGCAGTTTGCAGATGTGTACAAGACATGGCAAATGAGCCCAGTCAAGTGAACAAAATTAGTTCAAGGAAGAGAGAAGCTAATTGGTGTATCAGCTTTAACAAAAAGCCATGCTTATACCACCAGGAAAGAAGAAAAAGCCAAGACACAACCACTTACCGGGCAGTCTCCATCCGGGTAATTATCAGGAATATAGACAGTGAACTTAAACACACCATCCTGGTAGAGCCCATGTCTTATGAATATTACACCAAACCACACTGCAAGTGAGAAAGTTTGCTTGAGTGAAAGCATTTCAAAATGTATGTATATAAAAAAATTTAGAAATTAAGTTTAAACTTACTTAATGCTGATCGGTACGAGGGCTGCACGTAGACACCTGGCAACTTCTGCTTCACAACCAAGGTACTGCAATCAGAGCCAGCATTCAGAGAGCTCCACAACTACACTGACACAGCAAACCCAGAATGTACCACCCACAGCCCTACAGGGCCTTCTTCCACAAACTTACTCTCGATTCCCAAGGCTGCTCACTGAAGGAGGTGAAAAATACAGTAAAATTACACTCTTTCCCTCCTGCTTTTCACAGCACTCCACTTAAAGACTTACCAACTGAAAACACTATTCCTCTTGATAAACCTCAATAGAGAAGCAGAAATAAACTCTTCCTTCAGTAGATGCATTTAATGTATGTCAGTATAGAAATTTACAATTTCCTACTGAATCCCCAGTTTCAAAGGAAGAAAAAAAAATCCAATTAAGTAATTTTGAACACAGATTCACAGCCAATTGTAGCTGCTGCTGAAATGTGACCAAACTTCAACCTCAATTTTAAACAAGTAGCTTTTCAGTTTTAGATGACACTGTGCTGCAGATCAAGCTGAAATTACACTGGCAATGGTCAAAACAAACCAAAAACCAAATTATTAATTTCACAGGTTTTCCAGTTACTTGGTATATGGATCCATTAAACTGAACTCTACGTGCTCACACAAATCAACAACAATCTTAAAGCAAAACATTAACACAGTTCTCTGCTTACAATTTCCCTAGTATTTATTATTAGCTCCCTAATAATGAATTTGTATTATCGTACCAAGATATTTACCCAGAAGAAAAACATATTTCTTGAATGAAAAAGTCAGGGTCAATTCCCTGACAAAGAGATAGATGTTTTGAGAGTTCTCACTTTCAATTTAACAGTTAAATACAAGAACTGAGACTCAGTGTTGCATAAGGACTCCAGGGATTTCATTCCAAAAGGCACTACATACTTGGGAATCCAGTATGTCTATTACAGAGGAAGTCCCTTCAGCTTTGTAGCACTAACCAGTTATATAACTAGAAAGTTTTGAGGACAGAGATTGTTATGCTCCCACAGCAGCCAACAAATCACTAGATTTGGTTAAATGCACCTCCTCCCTCATAAGTTTCACGTTAAATATCACAGAAATGAATATAGTCTTCCCAACATCCACTTGATCAACTGTATCAGGTGGTGTTCAAGCGTTTCATGTGACAACTGAAGGAAGCTCCCACATCCTAACTCCATTAGATAGCACCACATATTCATGAGCATCTTCCCACCAGACATCTGCTTGCTTCTATTTTAATACTTGTTTCAAATATTTGGTATTTCTGACCAAAAAGCCATTAGGATAACTGGTCAGGATACCTAAACTCACAATGTGTTTACTTCAAGATTGAGAAAATTAATAATTCAGAGAATGACATCTAAAAATGCCCCTTAAAATCTCATCTCACTTTCTTTTCCATTTCTGTCTCAAGAGATTGAGATTGCTGCTCCAGAGAAAGAACTTTGCAGACAACGTTTTACTGTCTTCAAGGACTATGGCAGAGACACCATGCAAGAACTAGGCCCCTGCAGGGTTTTTTCCCCACTGAAGCATAAGCCCAGTGACCTAAAAAAGATGAAAAAAGTGAACACCTACAATTCTGCAAGAAGAGAATACTCCAAATAAAAAGGCCCATAAGAAGCATGTGTTCCATTTGTGGACTGGGAGGAGGTGGCAGGTGAAGCAGGCTTGGTTATTGGCACAGCATTCTTTGGGATAGAAGGCAACTGTTTCTTTGCAGAGGCTCGAAGGGGACTGGTTCGCAGCTCTCCACTCAAAGTTTTCTCTTCAGTGTCAGATCTCTGCCAAATCAAAGGAGAACCATGAGATCGCAAGCCATATTTCAGAAACATTTAACATATGAACATATTTTAACACAGGTTTAAACACAAATTGTGCCAATTACAAGTTAGGGTAATGAAACATATCTTGGGTTTTGGTGTTGTATTGCTTGGGGGAGGGCATGGGAGGGGTCTCTTGCCTTTTTGTTTTTAAATAGACTTTTGTTCAATTAAACACAACCTACAAGTACAAAAGTATTCAATGCTGGATAGGAAATCTACAGATTAGGACAAATGCTTAAGGAGGCTTACATTTATTTAGAACCTGAAACCAGACAGTATGCAACATCAGCTTACAAGTCAATCTATTTCTAGCACACAGTGCATCATGATAAATCATTTCTACTGACAAGCATCCTTACACTGTAGACTTCAAAGGCTCTTTAAAAGTAGTGTAGTAAAACTGAGATAAAAAACCAAAGTTTCATGTATTTCACTTTCTACCTGTGCTTAAGACATCAACATTCCACTTGGAACTGATCCTACAGCTCGCTTCCACAGTGAAAGAATCACCACTTGGCAGTGGTATCAAGTTTAAATAGTTTTACCATATGAACCTTTTTATGCCTTTGCTATCTTTTCTTAGAAGGAAAAGAAACCCCCACTGTCAGCAAACACTGTACTACACACAGACCCCAAAATCATTCTATAGATTGCCAGGACAAACCTGCAGGCTACAGACTTGTGCTTAGGCTATGTGTGGTGATTAAAGGCAGGATTTAAGCTACAGTGTTTTGAAGTGCCCAAGACCTGGACTAGTAACAATACCTCATGAGCAAAATTACATAATTTGCCCTAGTACTGAACACCTGAGAAGTGATTAACTCTAGAACTCCCACACTTTTATTACTGCTACAACCTCAAGGAGCAACAGCACTATGGAGGTATAGTTCTGTCAAAGCTCACTGCACCTGGCTAAGCTCTATGTAAGCCACTAAAATGTCCTAAGAAAAAAGTGTTTCAACCACTTGAACCAATTTGTTTCACATTTCCTATTTAAATACGCTTCAGTAAGAAAAGCCAACAAATTCTGGAGTAGACTCTATGCACAGGCACGTTACAGCTAACACAGCTCAAAGCTACTTTTACTGAAGGTGATCACAACCCTCGGAATAAATACACAGTAAAACACTATTTGCAGATCACCTGATGGCTTTTTCCAGCACTGCTACCACCCCTCCCAAGCACGACAACACTTTCTGGCATCCATTCATTACATACCTTGCGCACAGAACCTGTAGACATGCTCCAGAAAGGGTTCATACCGTGTATTCCAAATAAAGGGCTGTAACTTTTCTGTGTCTTCAGAGTGTCCTCAGGCCCTTCGGACTTATACCCTAAAAGTACATGGAATGAACATGCATTTTAACAGATAAACAGGACTCAATATATAAATAGGATTCAGATCCAATTCTGCAGTCAGCATTATATTTCTGTAACTTCAGAAGATAACTTCATGTAGGTAAGACCAACAATAGTTAAAAATGCCAAAGTTCTATTATATGCTCCAGAAGAATAAAATATGTCTATTTTTTCCATGTGAATCTCTGCCTTCTTTCTGCTAGAAAAAGACTTTATTCTGCATTCCATGTTCATTTTGCCAATGAGGAGAAAAAAAGGATCACCTCTTGGCTCAACACAGTTAAAGGAAGACCCTCTACTCGTGCAAATATTAAAGTTATCACCTCCCTATTTCAGTCCAGCACCAGACAGAACTAGAACCCTGCTAAGTGCTGCCCCTTGCAGACACTGTTGACTTTGCACATTTCTGAAGTGTTCCAGTTTGAGAAATTCTCTGTCATTCCCGGTGACAGAGATGATCCTTTCATTCAGTTTACATCATGTATGTGTCATTTTGTTTTCATCTGCATTGGAACACGACCAGGAATAGACAAAGCCATAGAACACAGAAGTTTCTCTGTAGCTTATTTGATGGTTTCATTATGAGCACTAAGGCTTAGTGCTCTTTAGATCAGCAGCTCAATAACAAGGACTTCAGCAGTAATTGGAATCTACTGTCTACGTCCTTGCTTCCCTCTCCCTCGTTTTTTTTTTTAAGTCTTGCTATTGCTTGTTGAAGAACTCTGATCTATAGCACCTGTTGTCTGGCACAGTCTATTGCCTCCACTCTTTTTCCTCTCCAGTTCTCCTACTTTCCTTCCTCATCTAACCCTCCCATTTGTGGCTCCATCACCTAAGGTTTTGAGGCACTTCACTCAGTTTCTTTAATACAAAGTTGCACAAGATTGATCACGAAAATTAATGGGATGTGAGAGAGAAAGCCAATGGCACAGGTTTCTATTGTGGTCAACACTTTTGACTACATTTTTACTACAGTAAGGACGGCAGCATCTGTTCACCATTGGTTTGATAAGTTTATAGAAAAAATGGAAACATGATGACCAAAATCTTCCTAAAATTAAAATAAATGTCAATCTTGTTAAAAGAAAAAAAAAACCACAAAACCATCCAGACAATTTATCCTAAGAAAGTCTAGGAATGCTACATATTTAAAAGAAATATTAATATCAAATCATAGTCTTCTAGGCTATGCAGCAGCCATGCATTCAAAAAAAAAATGCAAGAACCTTTCAGAAAAGTGATGAAAAATAATTCATTTCCCCACCTAGAATCATCTCAAACATTCCTATATACAACAGGTTTCTCCAGGTACTTTTCCTCTTCAGCAGCCAGTCTCACATCATTCTGAGCCACTGAAGAGAGAAAGTCAAAGCGCAGCTACTGCCCTGTGAGAGCAGGGAGAAGATGTTTTCACTTTTCCCCATCTCTTGTCTGGAAAGCAGAGTCATGCCAGAGGGCTGTGCCACAGGCCTTTTCCATCAAACCAGCCAGACTAAGTAAGACAGGAAGACTGGGCCAGGAAGGTACGAGACATTTCCTTGGGAAACTCTGGTGTAACCAGAGGGTGGAGGAACTGACGCACAAAGAGCACCTGAGTGCTCAGGCTCTGACAAGAGGGAAAAGTGCTGGAAGTTGAGGTACAGGTTGGAAGACAATTAGCTGGAATGTAGAGTGATTACAGGATTGGGGCAGGATTATTTTGTTGTTTTGGGCTGGTGTTCTTTATGACTAGGTAATACAAGCTGCATTATTCCGGAACCAGAGATAGGAGAACAGGAGTGAGCAGGACAAAGAATGACATATGTAGGTAAAAACCAGCCCAACCTATTCCCAGGGAAATGGAACTTTTCTAAAAGCTTGGTAACTGATGTCAGATGCAGTTCAGTCAGCAGACCCACCTTTCAGAAAGCAGCTATGCATCTCAGTACACTTCCAGCTCTGCTGAAAGGCCTTTCATTACTGTGCCTACTTACATGCTATTAAGAGCAAATAAAACATGATTTTAGCTCTAGTTAAGCTAAAGACTAACTTCCAGAGGTTCTCCTGCACAGACGTCTTTTATCCAGTTGCTTGCCAGTTATAAATCATACATAACATTGTCCTAAATTTATTGTTAAACTGCCTCCAGTCTCATACACCTGTTAAAATACTATTTACAGTGGAGAACTCAGAACCTGAGAGTACAAGCTTCCCAGAGGAGGGTCATTTAAGAAGTCTTTCAAGGTGTTTTAAGAGTTTATTCCTAATCACATTCACTCCTATGCAACACGGAAGTGGAGAATAGTAGCTCTAAAGGAAACTTACAACTGCTTATGCTCTCTAGTACCTTCACCTTGCAATTTACACCCATCACTAATCACAAAGATGATTAAAACCAGTATTAACAACAATAACAAAGTAACAGCAAATTTACATTAGACTGCCTATCCTACTTCTCACTATGTCTGCAGCAGACAAAGGAGAACTAAGTCCTGATATCTTAAGAGGAATTTCTAAGCAGTTTAGACATTCACTCTTACACAGGGCTCAGTGTCTACCCCAAGGCACCCACCATTGCAGCATCTTACAGTGCTTACTACTAAAACCACCAGCTTCCCAAAATAACCCAATACACCCTTCTCATTTTATGGAAAGGGGACAAAAACATTCAAAGCCATCCGCCTCTCTCGCCTTTCACACTGTCAACATTCACAGTACCTCACCAAGAAGAGGCTCGATAGTGTGCCACTCAGAAGTACATTCTACTAATTTCTCCTGCTTTAAGAACAGCAATTAACAGCAACCCTTCTAAGCTGTCCTCCTCCCACAGGCTTTTTATCTTCTTCTCTAGTGCTTTCCTTCTAGTAAAACAGCAACTAAATAAAGACAAAACACAAACTTGTGAAGAAACATTACTCCAAATACTGCTTCTTGGAAAGCCCTTTTAACTTATCCACAGCACCACATTGCGACCAAAAGCCACCTGCTTAAGGCATAACTTCATGTCCACATTCTCCAGGTACACAACATATGCCAGCAGTCAGCAAGTGTAAAGTCATCTGATACCTCATCAGCACTCTAAAAGGCTTCAAAAAACCAAAGTTATCACTAGCAAAACCATAACATTTAAGTACTTTGCTTTTGCACCTTTTCCTCCTCTACATTAGGTAGTCTCATCAAAAAATGTTTCATTTATCCACTGTCACAGTATGTGTCATACTTTTCTCCTCTCACCAACACAGTTATTTGATCAAACACAACACTAAAGCAACGTGAGAAAAACTTTATCTGCCTGAAACAGAGCACACTTCTAAAGATTTTCTGAAAACGTCAACAAATCAAAGGGAACCACTCCTACACCTGAGAACAGACTGAGCTACTTCAGCAGAGCACCAGAGAACATGCTGAACACACAGTATTATGTGCTTGTCCAGCAATTGCAGCTGTCAGTTTACACTGGAACTTATTTCTCCTCAGCACAGCCACTCCTGATCTCCTTTGGACCCAAGGCCCTCGCTCACCCACACCTTAATCTGCCGGACAACGCCACCGCTGGTGGCGGTGAACAGGAACACTGACCAGTCGAGCCTGTTCGCCAACTCTTCTTCCACAGGCGAGTTACACGTTCCATACCAACACCTGCTGCTACGAGTTCACTCCTGTAGGAAACTGCAATCTACGCCAACGAGACCTGCTCTTAGATACAGCAGCCTAAGAGACATGGGGCGATGGCCGGCCGAGTCCCACAGCACAGGGCGTTCCAGAGGGACCTGTCAGCCGGGAGGTCACGGGAGGTTAAGGGCAGTCCTGCGAAGCCCGAGCGGTTCCCGTGGTATTTCCCGCCGAGGCCGCGGCAGAGCCGGACACCGCAGCGCGACGCCGTTCGCAGGGCGGGGAGCAGCGGACGGAGGGTCGGAAGCCGCCGAGCCGGGCCCCGCTCGCAGTCGCCCCGCGCCCGGCGCTGCCCGAGCCCGCGGTGCCTCTCGCACCCCGCGCGGGGCAGCCCCAACGGGCCCAACGAGCCGCGC
>VYXC01008459.1:2445140-2557294 GCA_013397175.1 Platysteira castanea | reverse complement strand
CCGGCGGGGCCGCGGGGCGGGCTGAGGTGGGGGGGTCGGGCTGAGGGGTGGGGAGCGGCATGCCGCCTGCCTGGAAGAGCCTGGGGAGGGGCAGAAAAGGCGGAGCTGTGGCGGTGCGATCCGTGACAGCCTCGGCGACACGTTCACGCACCGGACAGCGAGGGGCAGCGGGACAGCGACCGCCCTGCGGTGCGCTGCAGCTCGGTGAACACCGGATGTGTGTGTGCCCGGAGGCATCCACTCAGCCTCTCCAAAATTTTGCAGCTAACGCTGCCTATATGAGCCAAGAACTCCAGTCTCCTACTGGAGGTGACGTAATCAGTCATGGACTTTCGTCACTCTTTCTCGCAGGCTACTAAAAATGGACATTTTAAAAACATATTTCGACTGGATTTTTTTTTTTCCACAGAGTCACAGGATGGGTCAGGTTGGAAGGAACCATATGCGTCACCTGGTCCAACCTCCTTGCTCAGGCAGAATTACCCAGAGCACAGGGCACGGGATTGTGTCCAAGCACTTCTGGAACAGTGAGGGAGACTCCACCGCCTCTGGCCAATCTGTTCAGTGCTTGGGCACTGCACAGCAAAGCAGTTCTTGCTCACGTCCAGATGGAACTTCCTGGGCATCAGTTTGTGCCTGATCCTCTTGTCCTGTGCTGGGCACCACGGAGCAGAGCGCTGCCTGCAGACAGGGACAGGCAGGAGGGCCCCTCTCACCCGTCTCTTAAGGCTGAACAGCCCCGGCCCCTTCAGCCTTTCCTTGTAAGAGAGATGCTCCAGTCCCCTCACCATCTTTGTTGGACAGACCTTCTCCAGGAGCTCCGTGACTCTCTGGTGCTGAGGAGCCCAGAACTGGACACACAACCCCAGATGTGCCTCAGCAGGGCTGAGTAGAAGGGCAGGATCACCTCCCTGACCTGCTGGCAGTGCTCTTCCTAATGCACCCCAGGATCTCACTGGCCTTATTGGCTACAAGAGTACACTTGCTGGCACACTTTAAAACCTCCTTTTTAAATTAATAATACCAGCTTCTGATACTGTTGCTGAGCAGGTACTTACACACACCGTGTAAATTTATATTAACAATACATACACACAGATATACATACAAAATCTACCTCTAAAATCTGCTGAAGAAAAGGGGGGAAAAAGAACAAACCTTGGGAGTTAGTTTTTATTTGTAATTAGACTTCTTCTGAGCCCAGTAGAACAATTACAGAAGTGCTATACCAAAACCGAAGTAATTTGTCATGGTTTGGAAGATGACAACAAAATCCATGCTATCTCAAGTATAAAAATTTCAGAGAATTTAAAAAATCAATGCATGTAGGGTGGATTTATTTTTATTCCTAAGCTATAAGCAAAAATACCATGCTAAGGTTATAATTTTATTTCAATTATTGTAACCTTCTCTTATTCCCCTGCCCTCAAAATGCCACTTTAAAGTCTTCAGTCAGTTAGTAACGTTATTATTCTGGCTAAACCACTGTCCCGAGTTCCTAAAACCCTTTGGCAATTTCCTATTCTTCTGTTTTTCAAATGCAAGCTCTTTGCCTGCACCACTGAAGTGCTGCACAACTTCCCTTTAGGCTCATACCCTAAATTATCTGCCTTCCACTGCTTCATGCAGTAGTAGCAGTCACTTGTTACCTCCTTTTTTTTTTCTTAATCTCTTTCCTACTATTTTCTTTTTCCTGCTCTAAATCTCTTCCCACCTACTCTCCTTTGACGGTTATGTTTCCAGAAATCTTTTTTACATGGTTACCTCCATCAGTGGGTTTTTCATACCTAACCATTCCTCAAAGTATCAGCTGTATCAGCTCCTGACCTTGCTGAGGAGAGGAAGGTGATAATGAAATCCTCATCTACATGCTATGCAGATGTCATAGATCTTACCCTGCAAAATTCTGTGGCTTGAACAACATTTTGGTGTTGACTGTACATGTTCAGGTTGTTGCAAAACTATCTACCAGTGGGAATAACATTTCGACTTCGATATGAAGGATTGTGAGGAATACTTATTCAGGCCTTTGAACACAACATTGTTAATTCTCCAAACTCCACTATAGTCCAAGGTTTCCTATTTTGCTAACTAGAGAAATAATACCCTAACAAGAAAAAAGCTTTTGTCTAATAAATTTTCTTAAATGCTTTTTAGATTCCCTTCCTAGTCATACCAAATATGAAATAATTCTACTTAACAAATCTTTATATTTTGACCAGTACAAGAGATTAATCAGGCCTAGAATGCTTTTTGTACATTATTTATTTCACGAAAGATTTCTCTCACTATGGTTGGTACCTGTAGCAAACATTTTATGATCTCAAGGTCTTTTCCAACCTAGTTCATTCTGTGATTCTGTAAATAACCTTTAGATACTGTTTTTCCTACTTTTAGATACTCTCAGTCTCACCTAGAATTCTAAATACTGTGAGGAACTTTTCCACAATACCTGTGTTCGTACCCCAAAACCATATATACTCATAATCCAAACTCCAAAATTGCCAAGCACCTTCCTTTACCTTTGTGGAAGGAAGGGTGCAATGGCCATATCGTTTAAGGCATGATAAATGTGATGCTTAATTGTTCAGTGTGGGAAGACTCTGGATAGTGCTGAATGCACCAGAATTTCCCCTTGTGGTGGCAGTGGTTTTGAGAAGGAATATGAGCTGAAAAGAGACGAGGGAAGTTGAAGTGAGTCTGTAATTATCTCGGGCTCGGCACCACTAGATGGTGTCCTGCAGCTGCTCTAGTCACACTTGGCAATCCCTGGGCAGGTGAGGGACAGAAACGCCTCCCTGACAGGAGCCCAGTGCGTGCTGCAGGACTGACAGACATGTCCGGGCCTGGTGCTCCTGCTCACCTCCCACTGAAGTCCCCAGCAGTTCTATAGGAAGGCTGATAAAGAATTTTGACAAATAACCTACATAACCACACAAACCTACATAACCTTACTTGATAGCTACTGATATTAACATGACCTTCCTTAAAAATGCAAAGGTGAAAGATGGCATTTTCTTTTTTTCAAAGCTAAAAAGCAGAATTACAAACAATTTAAAACCTGAACCCCTGAATATCTTTTTTTTTTTGCACTTTCAAGCACAGTTCCTTTGTGATTTGTATACTACAAGAACATACTATCAGCACTTTATAGAGCAATCTAAGTAAAAATAAAAGCAGTCAAGTAAACAATTTAGATTTTTGTTTTCTTTTTACCTTGGTGAAAATGGTGTATTGTCTCATAAAGGGATTAAATTTCTCTATACTGATCTCTTTTTGCATAATTGCTGATAACAAGGCATATCCTTTCAGTAAACCAAGAGAGAGAAATTATCATATCTCTAAAATTGTTGACAAACCTACAAAAGTATTTAAAAATGGGTGTTTTCACTTGAAATGTATCTATAAAGCAGTGTAAATACATCTATGAAGCAGAGAATGGAAGGAGGTGATGCACAGTGCACAGCAGTGGAAGTTATCTGTAAGGAGGAAGACATCAGGTGACAGTTCTGCCCTCATTCCGAAGGACAGTAGTACAAACAACCACTGAACCAACTGTTTGGAACAGATACCTTCTGGTAAGGCTGGGGCTATTGCATGGCTCTGACCCTTCAGTGGCAATGCCAGCTACAGGCCAGAGACTTATTTGCTTTGGGAAGATCTTCCTGAAACTTATTGCCTGAAGGGTGAATTCCCAGACTGGCCTTCATGGCTTGACAGAAAATGCTGCCCAGATTCCTTCTACCTGCGCTGGGGCTTGAGCTGCTTTGGCACGTTGCTCTGGTTGGATTTGAAGTTAAGTTAACAAAGTATAAGAAAGAAAAGATCCAAATTAGAAAAGATTAATTAGAAACCCATTTATTTTAGGAACACTATAGGAAACTAATAGAAAATCAAGCACAAACTCCTCTTCTAGTTTACCCCCAACAGTGTGATGTTTCTCTATTTTCTTAAAAAGGAGCATGAAGATGGAAACTTTTTCTAATAGTAGTGTTGGTTCAAGATGATGTACTTATTTTTTCCTATTTTCTTTTTTTATTACAGTGGAATTGCTAGAATGAATGCAGCTATAGCTGCACCAATATAAAAATGCTTTTCAGTGTGCATTTATTTTCCCTGAGGAAGAGGTAAGATGGAACAACAGTAACTGCATCATCAAAATTTGTCATTTAGCTTTTAGGGTAGAATCACAGGACCTACTGTTGGTCTCTGCTCAGTCAGCAGCAAACTCACTATTATAACAGAAGGACAAAGTACTAAATTTATTTATTCCCCATAGAAAGCCTCCTGTCTTCCTAGACTCACTTAATATAAAAAGACTACATTTGTGTATAATATTCAGACACTTCAGTATTTGCGTGGCTGTCAGTGTGTTCCACAACACAAGAGATTGACTGTATTAATGGTTCCTGAATAGCAGAAGCTCCTATCAATGACTAATTAAAGATCAGATCATAGCCTTCAAACTACACTTTCTTCAACATGTCTCACACAGTGGAAAAAATACATTAAACATTTAAATCCAAATGTATTTTAGATTCCTTAATTTATGAACTAGAAACCTCAGTTTCTGGGAGTCCAACTGTGCAGAATTCAGAACCATGAAACTCGTAAAACTGACTTACGGTACTCCTTTCATTCCTTTGTATTTGCTTACCTAAGAGCTCTTATTTGAATGGTGAGAATTACAGTTCTAAGATGAATTTTAATTCTGCACAGTATGATTTTGAAAGTAATTTCCTGTTATGAGGAGAGAAAGGATGATTTTTTTAAAGAAGTTGAACACTTGAATCTGACTAGAGGTTTATAATGTCAGAATAAATCCCAAAGGAAGACTTAGATACCCATTGCACTGGTTTTCTACTTATGGCAATACTTGCTTGTAGGTGAGACATACCAGGAAAGATATCTGGCTGAGAAGCACTCCATTTGTTAGTCACACATTTTGAAAATATGTTCCTTAGCTATCAAAATCATACAAATCCTGTTTGTAAATGCTAAAATGTAAAATTAATCTTAAAAATACATATCCATACCACTTATTTGAAATAGAGATGTTTTCAGGATAAAGCCTATATGTTTAATTCCTACCATTGAATGTCTACTGATGAATTAAAATTCCTCATTTTAGAATTTTCACAGCCATTCATCGAGAACTTTTTATGAAGTTTTAATCAGACTAACTAGATTTACAGCTATAATTAATACTTCCTTATGAATAAGCCTCTTT
Source organism: Platysteira castanea (assembly GCA_013397175.1). Taxonomy (NCBI): domain Eukaryota; kingdom Metazoa; phylum Chordata; class Aves; order Passeriformes; genus Platysteira; species Platysteira castanea. Next base: position 2,552,064 of record VYXC01008459.1, on the reverse strand, counting down.
TTTTTCCTGAATGTCTTCCTTTCATGGAACATTTTGAATCATAATAACATAGAACATACTTTTAAACAAATATGTGTGCAATCCCACAGTCTCAAGGATAACTAAGATTACAGAGTAATCAGAAGGAAGAATCCTTTTGAAAAATCAGTTTTGCAGAGAATAGTCATTAAAGTGCATCTGTATGAGACAACTTTGGCAAATCAGTGAACACAGTCCGTGTAAACAAGCTTTGATCAGCAGTTTCCACAATATCATTATGAACTCCAGTTTTTGCTGTAATGGTATGATATGATGAGTGAAAGGCAGACCAAAACCAATTCATAATTTTCAGATGGAAAATCACAGTTAATTTGTTGACTGAAAAATAACTACATAATTTCAGAGATGATAAGACATAATAAAGTAGGACTATTTTTTTCTCCACTCACACCTTGAGCCATATTTCTACACAGAAGTCACTTTCCTCCTTTCATCTTCTTATTACTTTCCTGGTAAAGTGACATATTAAGCAGGTATGTAAGTGGTTGGTAATTTTAAAAAGCTGAATATTTAAAAAACTTAGTGGATGACTGATCAAAGAACTGAATATGAAGAGTAAAGACTGGGGAGAGAGAGGGTGAATATGCAAAGGAAGCTTTCACATTCAATGAGGAACAGCTACAAAAAGTTACCAAGGATTGTAGCTCAGTTAATAAAGCTCTAAACAGAGGTGATGTTGGGCTTAAATAAAAGGCTGCCACTGAGCAGCACCTTGCAGCCCACACTTCCAACCCATGCCATAACATCCACTCTCTAGGACTGCTGCACCCCTCAGTGAGCCAGTCCCCATTCCAGCTGCCCTGCCATGCAGTGTGACGCTGGTGACCTCAGTGTTCCAGTAAGGGAAAGGCTTGTGAGAAAGACACTTTCTTTTCCCTCCATCTCCCCAGACAGAAACTGTAGCTGATGCTACTGACTCAGAGTTTATAACTGGGAGCAGAGAAATTCTGTTTGCAAACATAAAGGGCTGAATGGAAATGCAGAAACACCCTCTCCCTTACACACTTTTTTCCCCCAGTTCTATATTCTGTGTATGCATTTCTGGCTCAAACTGAACAGTATAGTAGATAGTATATATTTAGAAGACTGCATATAAATAAAGCATTTACTACATTATGTCTTTCTAGAGCTAGACTGAACACACAGGGAAAAAAAAGAAAAAGACCAGCAGCTCAGCATCTTCCCACAGGCTGCCCATCTGGCACCTGGGGCAGATGTCAATGTGGCACAGTCATTCTTTCACTGGAAACAGGCAGGCAGGAGCTGGTTATCTATCAGATTTGTTCTCAAATTTTTAGGCAACAGAAGCTGAGCACAAGCGTGTAGTGCAGGAAAACAGAGTAACATTTGGGTTCCACCTTAAGTGAGCAGGAGAGGAGCAAGAACACTGACTCAGATAACTATCTTGGAAATGCAGTTGGACTCAGGATCTGGCCATCCAGCTATAGCTGAAGAACCCCAGAAAAATGCACACCGGTAGATGGAAAATCAAATCTTTGCTCAGTAGGAAGCAATTTCAAGTCAAATGAGGCTACTGTTAGCTTCTACTGCATCATGGCCGGGATATGGGAACCTCAGTCTGCCTCCCAGTTTGGACTATTCACAACCAGTTTGACTAGTCACAAATTAATATTTTAGGGACATTAATATTTTAGGACCAATTTTAAAAATCAACAAAATTCCAGCTAATTTCAACAAGATTTCAATTGAGATATTTAATCTATGAATAAAAACTTAGGTTGGCAAAAAACTCTTCAATAGAACATCTCTGTCTCCATCTGTTTCGAGTGGTTTATTTTTTACCTGAGTTTTGGGATCTTTTCTATGCCATCTGCAACCTTTTCTTTGTAAGTTAGTGTAAGTTTGTACCTCCCATTCAGTTCCGTTTCCCCAAAGTAATAATTTATTTCAATCATATCTTCTATACATTTGTCAGTTACTAAATCCACAAGAGGTTGGGAGGTCTAATTTTTCTTCCTTTTTAAGGGACACAAGTAGTGTCTGCAGTTTTGAAGCCTGACTTGGCTGTTTGTGGCTTTATTACACAGCATTTCATTCTAAAAAGCAACAGTGTGAACTGAGTTTAGATTCAAACTGATCTTTCCAAACATCATGAGAATTCCTCTGTCAAACAAAACTTTCATCTTAATTATCCTTAATAATTTCCACTTTGCAAACATAAGGTCCCTTAATGCCTTTGGAAAATGAAGATTATGAGAAAGAGACTATAAAAAGATAAACATGTCTCATTTTGCAGAATTTTAAATGCCTTCTTTCAGATAGTAAATCTAATGTTAATTAATAGCAGGGTATAATATTAGATTTCTCTCTTTTATGAAAATCCTGGATAGAATGTTCCCTAGTGCAGTATTTTCTGCGTTATTTTATATATTGGTTCAAATTTAAAGCCAAGAATATTGCTGAAAAATGCCGGGTAACTTATTCAATAATCAAGCAAAGAACTACTGTCACAATTTAATTAATTTTCATTATTTAATTACAGACTGTGTAATTATAAATCATTTTTTATTTTCAGTCCCTCTGAAATCCTGCTCACCAAAGTTTTGAATACAGGCATGGGGTTTGACTATTCGAGCTGGATAGAAATTCCCATTTTCTTAAATGTATGACATCCTCAGTGTGTATGTCTGTGTATGCACAAGTCTGTGTATGTAAACGCACAGAGGGCTAATTCAAACACATCAATACTTTTATTAAGTAATTATGGCAGCTGCACACCAAGCTAAGCATTGCATTCTTAGAAAAACTAATATTATTTTACTACTGCAATACATAATTCAATATGCTAGTTTGTCTGAAACAAAGATATCTCTACAAAAAATATAGGCAACATTTTTGCTTCAAAACTGTTGCTACTTCCTGTTGTAAATTGTGTAAGGATGCTTTTGGAAAGGAGCATGCAATGGAGTGTGTACAGAAAGGAGAACATGAGCCAACATCCAGGCAATAGCACCACAGCAGCTGCACTTCCCTGAGGGAAAACCATCACCCACACAATAGCCAACATTTCTTCCAAACAGTCATTACATTTATAGAACAAAATCAGCCACCATGACAAAATAAACATACTTAAAATTAAGATATTTTTAATATTAGAGATTAGGAAAGATCAAAACCTACCACAAGGACAGGAAAATGAAACTCTCCTTCCTTCCTCTCTGCGTGTTTTTGTGATTCATCTGAAATAAGGATTTTTTTTCAAAGCAATCTTTAGGGCATGTTGTTGAAGTTCTCTGTGGCTGGCCTCTTTGGAAATCTGGTTTAAATACCTACCTATTGTTTATTTAGCAGAAAATATTTTGAATCTGCTCCTATTAACTAAAGTATTATGGCCTAAAATAAGCTAAGTAGATGTGCATTTTTTACCTCCCCCCACCAAAAAAAAAAAGGAAACAACCAAAAATACCAACTCAAAAGAAAACAACAACAAAAAAACTCCTTAAAACCCCCAGGAAAAAAAAAAAACAAAACCAAACCCCACAACAAACAAACAAACAAACAACCCTCCCCACACACACATGATGAGGCAAAATAAAATCCTTTACAAATGGTAATGGAGATTAATAATTTGATCTCACCGTAAAATTATTTCCTACCAAACAATGACAATAGATCATTTTATATGTATACACCCTTTATATAAAAAGCTTTTGTAAGTCATATGGCTCTTCTGCATCCTTGAATTACAGAAAGCATGAGTTTGGAATGGTCCTCTGGAGATTGGCTCATCCAATCCCCCTGCTCAGCAGCAGGGCCATCCGGAGCCAATTGCTCAGGACCACATCCAGCTGTGGTTTCACTATCTCCTAAGGTGGAGAGACTCTAAAACCTTTCTGAGCAACCTGGTCACTACTTGATCTCCTGCACAGAAATCTCAGGCTTCATGACCTGTCTGTACAGGCTACTGTGTATTAGTAGCAACAGCTGGTCTGCAGTGAAGAGCTATTTGGGGCAGAACAGAGTGTGAAAGCAAAGCTAAATTATGGAAGAGGACAGGATGAGAAACTGTATTCTACAGGAAAAAAATACTGTGTAAAGTGTAACATCTATGCAGACTGGTGAAAAGATCTTTAGTTGTCTCAAACTTAAGAGAAAAATCCCTCATCTCCCTTTTCTACTCACTAGATCTTTAAGTATGGCTGTTTAACAAGCTGAAGGCTATGTAGGTGTTTTTACCAATTTCCTTTGCTGAACATTTTGTTATTCAGGAAGGATAATGAGAGTTCTGAGTTAGAATGAATCTGCAATGTGGAATGCAGAAGGGGAGCACGCAAGATCATTCATGAAGCAGAAGCAGCCTAGGCAAGCTGTGTCGTGGCACCTGGCTGGAGTATGTTTCTGATAGCTACAGCCCACATGGCATGGCTGGGTGTCTGAACACAGTGCAGCTGAAGTCCACTGCACACACTGCCAGATCTAGAATATTTTATATCATGGGTTGATAACAGGCCTAATATATTATCCCCTAAGAAATAAGTTACAGGCATGCTTGGATAATAGAAATGTTTAATCCATTCACCGTGGTAAATAATGATCAAGATATGTAGCTGAAGGAGGAGCACAACTGCTTCACAGATATGCTCAAAAATTCCAAACTAAATACTAAATGAAAAAAAAAAGAAATGCAGCCCCTTCTTAGAATAAAAAACCCCAACCAAAACAGAATTTTAAAAGCTCAATATTGGCTGCCCATTACAACAGCTATGCCTCCTTGCCCCCTGAAAAAGAGGTTAACTTTATACAAAACACTGCTTAGATTACTGATGTCATTACTTACCTGTGATAAAAGTGAAGAGCCCTGCACACATAGAAAGCTGGTGGAGAAACCAGGGATATGTTAAGGGATCTTCTAATTTTGCTAAAAACTACTGAGAAAGAACTCAATTACAAGACAATAAAAAAAGAGTAAAAATTCTTGGAGATAGATATCTTTAATCTAGTGTGGAAAGCTATAACAAGAACCAATTTCGAATAAGACATTCAGTAAATATTTTAATAGTGAGCGTGATTAACCACTTTAGCTACTGAATGGAGTTATATCTCTTGATTTCTACAAAGTGAGTTTGAAAATCTCAGAGTATAATTTTTTTTTTTAATCTTGCTACTGAGTTCAGTATCACATTGACTGGATGAACTGCAACGGCCTACCAGAAAGGCTGGAGGTGACTTACTGCTCCTTTTTGGGACTTCTGTGAATTAATGGGCTCCCCATTAACTGTCCCTATGTTAATATTACAGCTAGTCACTCTCTATATCTGAAAGACTATTAGATTGAGTTTATACAAATAAAAATGTATGCTCGAGTCCAACAGCTTTAAAGCATTAACACTTCTTCTGGCCTACCAACAGAGGCCCAGTTAAGCCCAGTGCAGGACTTTGAATAAAAATAGGAAAGCTGAACATAGACACAGTCTCTCATACGGAATTTTAGCCTCGTATTTAATTTTATATAAGAAAAAAATTAAGCACTTGCTATTTGGAATACATTTAAATATGGAGTATTTTAGGCTCCTAATGAGTATGCCACTGAGGTGGAATCACCCCAAAAGTATGGGATCGTAATTATTATCACATGGCAGTGACTGATTTATTAACTGTGCAGTGAAGGAGCCAAGGTTTGTGTTACAGGGATAGATCCCTCATTTTTACTTCCACCATCCGTCATAGTACCTACTGCAAAATGGGGTAAAAATCATTCAGGAATTTACAACAGTCAGTTGAGCTAGTTCTGTGCTATATCATTTCTGGAAGTGAATGCCTTTGTTTTTCACCCTAAGGGCTGCTCATATGCATAAATAGCCCCCCTTTTTCTGTTTCTGAATCACAGTGTCCAGCCAATACAAAAAAGATTATGAGGTATGAAAACTGCACGTATCTCCACCACAGAACAATAACAAGATCTATACTTTGATTTCCTGGGAAATAAAAATTGTAGCTATACTTCCTGTCAGCCCATTCCTTTGAACGTGTTCTCTTCATAATTTGGATTTTGAATCAAGTTTAAATGGCAGTTAAAAATCGTATGTGGCAGTACACAATGAAATTTAGCTTGACAGCCTGGACATCAAAACTAAAAATAAATGACTTCACATCCAAATAATAAGTAATAACAATGTTAGCCTGCATAAGAATAGCAGGACTGGATTCAAATACAATATTAATTTTAGGGATATGAGTGACTAGGGAGAGACAGAGGCAAAGAAACAAATCCTTCATATAGCAATAGTCTCTTCTTATCCCCCAGGCAACTGGCTGCCTTTCACCTCGGCGGCGGAGCAATTATGTGGCATAATGACTGCAGTGCAAATAAGCAGAGAGATTTTATTAAACCAAATGAGCAAATCATCTGCGTATTATTGCGATTTGATTGACAGTGACAAGTGTCGAGCAGACACGGATGTGAGTATGATAAAGAAGCTTGCAGGAAAGCTCTTGATAATGTTACTCTTGATAAAGTTGCTCTGCAAACCTCTCTAAGTAAATAAAGGGGAAAGAATATGATGCATATTAATTCACATAGTTTGCAACCTGCCACAGGACTAGAGGAAAAGTTGCAATAGGTTCAGCACATGGCATTTCATATGAATTCTAAAATTGCATTTATGAGTCTCATAGACTTTACAATAATATATTAATATTAAAAGTAAAGGTCATTCCACATAACAGTTAAGCTGCCTGAGCTTCAACCTTTATATCAATAACAGACTTGGGCTGGGGGCACAAGGAGGAGGAAAACAAGTGGAATGATCTGAATAAATGTAAAATGTTACTTAGGAAGATTGCTGCCTTTTGCTGGGATGTCCATTTACACATTTGTACTTCCAGTTACATTTCTGACAGGCTTGCCATCAGAATGATTAAATCAATACCTTTCATATGGGAACGTGATTCATTGGCATGGGCCTTCAGGCCTCCAGGTAAGCCACTCTCACATTAATGACTGCCTTATGACATCATAGCTGCACACAGTCCAAAGTTTCACATCATTGCAGGCAGCACGGAACTTTGGATAATTACTTTTGGCACATGGAATGATTTAACCAAGGTGACTGGGAAGCTTTGACAGCAACGCTCATGGAAGAAAAGCAGTGGAGATAAAATCTCCTGCACTGCAATGGCACTAACAGCATGAATAAATTTGGGTTTACAAGTTGAAATTGTTTTAGTGGATAAACCATGTGATAAATAGTTCTCTTTCCTCCACTCCTTCATATTTTTCATTATTTTAAATTTGAATGTAACAAGCCACAGCGTTACTCACACTTCAGTGAACATTCTTTTGCCATCAAGTACCATCAAGTTGGAGATTTCCACTCTTTGAAAAAGAATCATAACTGAGAGGAAATGTTCTTGTCATATGAAGTACACTGTAAAATGTGGAAAGCATTTTTGATTTATGTTGCAATACTGATTTGAATATCTATTTGGACATATTTCAAGAGACCAGCTTTGCAGGGTTTTGCATAGCCTGAGCTGATTCTTGTGCTGTGCTTTAACTCTGCAAATAAACTTCAGCATTCAAGAGCTGACATGCTCAGAATAACTGAGGCTTGATAAAAAAGACTTAAAGTCTCTATAACTTACCTACACTTTCTGGGATGTGAGCCTTCCAGCTCTAGTGACCCATCCAAGGGGTATGAACTGAGCAAAAAAAAAAAAGTAGAATAAAATACTAAGTACCAAGTTTGCTGTACTATTTTTTATAATTTGTTGTATAATCCATATGTTAAAATAAAAAATTTACTTACACAAATGTTATAATTTATTGTTTAAAAGCATCAGATGACCTTATCTCTACAAAAAGGAACTAAAGCAGTCAGTAAAACAAGTTACTCTACTGACCTAGTCCAGTTATAGGAAATTAATTAGTAATTTTTTTGTTCATATGAAAATCAGAATAAAATTTCATACAGTTGAGGGATTTTCACTGGTTTGAAGTAAATGTAAGAAAGGATAGACAATACTATCTACACACCAGGAAAAAACTGTCAGTGTAAGAATTTCCTATTTTTTAACATTGTTATTTCTGGGCTTGGGGCTTTTTTAATACTTTGAATCTAATTTTTAACTTTTTTTTTCTTTTTGATAAATATGTTTAAGAAATATTACAACACAGACAGCTTCAGAGTGCCTGATTTCTCCAAATTAGTATCCAGTTTGATGCACTCTGGTCTTTAAATATGAAAGTAAATACTCTGGTTACCACCTTTTGATCGTCTTCAAAACCTAATCCTGATACGTAGCAATTTTTACCACAAAGCAGTTAAACAAGTATCTAGAGTAAGTCAGTTGAACCATTAAGTAAGTCTAAACCATTTCATCCTAAAACTAGACTTTACCTATAGAATAAAGTCTGAGATTTTACAATGAAATTAATTTTTAGAGTTTAAGTTTTAAATGTGAAGTAAATTATTTGATATTTAAAATAATGATTGACTACATAAAACAATTTCAGGCGTTATCCTAAAGTACTTGTGAGCCTTCTGGTGTAAATTATAGTTATATCACTGCTGTCACTTCCAAAATACTGCATGTTGTGTTCTAAAATGCACGATTTCTTTTTAGAGAAAGAGATCTTTTAAGAGAAATTTAGAACCTAAAGCCATTAGAAACAAAAATAGTAATTGTGTATTCAAAGTTAACTGACACAGTGGTGTTTGCTGAGACTACAGAGAGTGGACTTGAGAACACAGTGTTAATTTTTGTTCATTTTACTGAGATGCTGCTAATTGCGTGCCAAAAAAAATACTTAAAGCTATTATAGAATATTAAAGTATGGAAATTCATTAAAAAATCATATTAATATGTTCTCCTGTTGCCACCCCAGTGTGGAGAGATATTAAGCTGGAGTGCTGAACAGTTTCAAGGTTTTGCCAATCATTGCAAAAAACCAAATTAGTATAAAATCGAAGGCTTTTGTATTTATATTTTGTTACTTCTATCACACTTCAAATAGAACCCCATTTGTTCAGAGTGTGAAGCACCTTCCACTTTTAGTGTATGGCTGGATCTGCACAGGTCCCTCCTTAACCTTCAGGCATCTTTAACATTGTCAGTGAAATGCTTGGTGTGCACATCTTCAATTGAACATTTAAGTAATGCACACACAACACCCTCATTTTTCTGAAATTTTAGAAAGGAAAAGTTCCCAAAGTTTTTACAATCAGAAAAATAGGACCAAGAGGATGAATGAATTCTATATAAGTCTTACTTATTTTTAAAAATATTATGATCCCCTAAAAAAAATAGAGAATGTCTGTGATTATAGTGGAAAGCTGAACATTTTGCAGAAGGCAACACAAATCTGTTCACTGTGAGGAAACAATTCAATTTTATTTCAAAAAATCATATGTCTGAATGTTCTAGGCAAAGTGAGTATGGATAGGCAAGTGTGTAAATTAAGCAAAACCAGAGATTAACCTCGTCGTGATTCCTGGGCTGTTTAAAAAGTTGGCTCTCTTTGCAAGCCTGCTTTTAGTGGTGTGCAAATGTAAGGCAGTCCTTTGGGGATACAGTCTTCATGGCTTGCTTTTGTAGAGCCAGAATTGATTCTAAAGTGTAGTAAGGTTGACCCTCCTGGAAGGAAAGAAAAGAAAAAATTACAATCAACCAAACAGAAGACAAAATTTAGACCATAATCTGAGAGACTCAAGTCCTTGAAGTGTGCAGCCAGTAGCGTCCACTGACCTCATTTTCTTTATATCATTAAAATCTTATCTATCTTACTATTTTAACATAAAATTTATCAGGAACAAAAATCTTCGAGGAATGGAAAAGAAATAGTTACAAAGCAAAATATAAACATGAAAAACATTTTACATTTATTTTCTAAAAATATTACCTCTTAATTATTTTCAGGGATCCTTTGAGGGAGACAACCAGATGTTATAATAACCACTATCATAACGTTTCCCTAAAATAATACTTCAAACCAGAATTGCAACTTATGCAATGTTTAAACAGTCATGTCAAGCCTAATTGACTTTTTATTAAATGTCAAACGCATCTTTGGAGGGTCCATTTCTTTTTTGAAAAATTAAACTCATTTGCTCAAGAAGTAATTGTAGCTAGAGACTTACCTTAAGAAAACAGTAACATTAGTGTTAATTTTCACACTTACTATTCCCACAATTAGTTAGGGAAGTATTTACGTACATATTGAAGAGTAGGCACGTGCTAAGTGTAATTTCAAATGCCTACTCTTCCAGAAAACCTGGAGGATATGAGCAATTGAAGGCTAAACCAAAATGTTATTGGCTATACATCCAATTCATGGCTCTAGAGATAAAAAGTGCAGATCCCTGCACATCTCAATAAATGTACAGCAAAAGCCAACCACAACCTGCCCATTTATCTGGCCCCAGATCCTTAATATCTTATTTAGGCAAAAACTTCCATTGTTCTGGAGCTCTTACAAAACTTACTGAGAATCCCAAACAATCAGTGCACTATTATTAGCCTTTGCTATTGCTGCTAATGAAATTGACTGTGCTAGGTTGCATCCAAAATAACTTAATTTTAATAAAAAAGTCTGAAGGAAAGTGTAGTGAGGAAAGAAGTACTGAATTGTTGTTAGAGAAAGCTACATTTTGAACTGGACCTGGCCACTAAATCCTGGGCTGGGTTTAGTTTCTCTGGTAATATCAAAGCAGCACATGACAGAGTTCTAACAGTAGATGGGAGAACTTGGCTACTGTTATGTAGATAAAATAATTAGATACCAAAGTCATTTTTGAATGGCCTTTCTTACCATGCAGCCTGAGACTGTTCTCACTCACAGTTTGTGGACTAATATTGATCACAAGAAGATGGAAATATAAATACATTTCAAGTCATTTATGCATCATACTATCCAAGCTTAGGATCACATGCTATCAGTCATAATCTGCATTATTATGACAGTCTGTCACCTTGCTATATTCATTGTGAGAACTAAGAATTATGTCTATAATAACAAAAAAATTGCCATTGAAAAAATAACATAGAAGCATTCAAACGAAATCTTCCACTGCACTTCAGAAATAATGAGATATTAGATAGAGGAGGCACTGACACAAATCCCTCTGTGGGGAGGATCACAGTATTTGTTAAAGTAGGCAACGATTTAGGATTAAAATAAAAACACTAAACAAAAACCAGTTAAATTACACTTTAGGCAAGTATTGCTCATCTGTTCTGTGATCTGTAGCCCTGCCTCAGCTCCAGAGAGTTCAGTAATATCTCTAATGATGATAAGTCATGATTAGTTTCTGTTTCCCATGCAAAACTGGGAAAAAAGAGGGAAGTGCTGGGTCAGCGGTTCCCTGTTAGCTCGGGGGGTAAAGTGATGTCGCCTTCTGGGTATCCCATTCTTCCCTCATCCCATGTTACCTGTGAGCTTATGAACTCTGACAGGTTCTCTGCCCGAGGAGAGGTGGTATGGCTGCAGGCAGAACAACCCTGAGAGCAGCACAGCCACTCCAGCTGGGCGGCAAAATCCCAGCGATGGCTGTAAGGAGGAGCACCTTGCAGAAACAGCTGAAACAGGGGTCACAGACCACCTGGAACTCAAGTCCAATGGGAACACACCCTGCACAACACAGAACAGTTCATACAACTAAAGGCAATCATAAAACAAACCATCAGGTTTTCTCTCAGGGCTTTCATCCCTCCCAGTTAAAACACCTTTTATGTAAGAATCGTCATTTAAAGAAAAAACCCTAAACCATAACCAAATACATTAGTAGCTCTCCTAGAACCTATCATTTATTTTGGTACCTTCTGTGATATTGACACTATTGAACTTCAGTAGGCATGAGATTTTTATATATGATTATTTTTGGAAAGAAAATACAAGGTTATTACACAGAACTTTTGATAAAGTAGGAAAGCTAAGAACTCCACTGCACAAAATATACACAGAATTTAACTGCACAAAATATGCACACAACTACCTCTTTTTAAAATTAAATTATAAATATTTGGAGAAAAGCTAGAAAAGCAAAGGGATAAATAGGTGGCTCGAAGTTTCATTAAAAAGTACATAGAGTCCTAGAATGGACACTCATTACCAGTATTCTACCTCCAGAAAAAAAAAAAAAGGGGATATTCTGAGATAGGAGAAATCTAAACAGGTGAAGTGATTGTGTCTGAATCTCAGCATTGCCCTTGTATCCATCGGGGACACAGGTAGGATTCAGCTGTGTCTCTCAGCCACAGTCATACTCCCTGCTCCCCCCAATAAACTCCTTCACAAGTTGTCCAGATTGTGGGATGACAACTTAGACAAGTAAATCCTGTTTAGATAATTCCATGCCAACATATTAAACTCATGTTCTGTACCAAAACCCCCCGACTATTACCAGTAATATCTCAAGAGAACTGAAGTAGGTGGTTGGCAATAAGAGTAAAAGGGTGTTGGATTTTTTTCTTCCTGTAATTCAAACCCTCAGATGGAGGAAAACATGCCTCCAAACCAATGAACATGCAAGCCTCAGCCCAGCATATGCTCAGCCAGTGGATGCATTTCTGCTGCTCAGGGTGGCACCAGAAGTTACATGTTGTATTTTTCATCCTCTGCAATGGTAATTTCTTGGTCATTTACCTCCTCAATAATAATGTTTAGCTGAGTAAAATAATGCTTTAGGCTTTAAGTCTTAAAGGTTCTTCCCCCTTTGCCCCCCTCAGCAGGATGACTGATTTCAGCCCTTTAGAAAAATAAGCTTACTTATGAGACATTAGTGGCATTATTGCCTCCTTTAATATTCGTGACAGTCTCCAGCAAATGTATCACAAGTTGGCATTTATTAGTGCTAGGCACAAGTAAGGGGCATGTTATTTGATTTGAATAACAGCTTGGAGCTACAGTTTGAGTCCAGAAATATATTAGTCAGAAACAATCTCATTTAATAACACAGAAACTAATAAAAGAAAAGTATTCCAACTGATTCAAAATTGAATTTATGAATATTGCTTAGCAGGATTAATGATCAAAAACTGAACCTGTTTGTCATGTTATAACAGACTTTTCGATTTAAATGCAAAACTAGAAGTCAATGAGTCCAATGGATTGTATATTGCTTTGAAGAAAACCAGTTCATTTTACACATAAGCTTTGAAATTGGCAATAAACTTTAATTACAGGGTCAGATAATCAAATTATAATCAAATAGCCTCACATAAAATCTGTGTTTGAAATTAATGAGATACAATTCTACTAGTCTGTAATATTGTACCTCTGAAACTTACTAAAAGACATTTCATTTTCATTTAAAAGTCACCTTAAGGACTTTTCCCTCAATTTCTTCTGCATAGCTCAATTTTATTTGGAAATGTCTCATTTTTAGACCACACATTTCTAAAGATTTTTGCATATAGAAAAATCATTTGTTGCTCCATAGGTTTTTTTTTATTGATAATAAGAATTTTAATATAGAAATATTAAGAAATCCTTCAAGTAGATGCATATTTATGCATTTTTAGAGAAAGCCACAGTTCAGATAATAAAGCTGTATAGTTGTTCAAATGCACATACTTATTAAAATTTTCATTTACGATGAAATTTTTGATGACTGATCTTAACTTGCAAGTGCAAACATATATGCTAATGTACACCGCTGCATAATCTATTTCTTTCTGGGGTATACAACCATGATAATTTCTCCCTACATGTCTTACCTTATTTGGGAGAAGAAATATATCCTATATTTAAAACAAAAGATAGAAAGAATAAATCCAAACCCGCTCTGGCTTTCTTAAAGATTTGCTGCTGTGTGGCTTCAGGCAAGTCATATTATGTTTTATAGCCAAGCTTTCTCATGAAAAATGGCAGTTACAGCTCAGTACAGCTTCAGTGCAACTTACTGGGCTTATCATGGGACCTTATTAATTGTACAGTGATTATCAACATGAAGATGCAAAATTGTCAGATAGATAATGTCAGACCTCATTAAATATGCAACTGTAAAAGTACAGAGAAAGACAAATACTTCTAAAGCTATCATTCTACTCAGTGGCAATGCAAGTGCTTGATAGCACACAGTATAATTTTTAAAAAAAACTATGCCTTGTACTGAAATATAAATGTAAAATTTTACTACTAAGCAAAACATTTGTACTTTTAAAAATCCAGTTATTCCAAGTTAAAAAATAACAATTGTCAAAAATAACTATTTAACACCACTAATCATCTGCTTAGATGGACTAAAACAATGAAAAGTAGATCCTTGCACAAGAAAATCACCACTTGGTAAACTTGGGTGGGAACTTATTTAAGAGTAGTTACCACATCTCAGTTGGGCCCCAGTGGGGCTCTGTAGTCTAATTACCTCCATTTGCCAAGGACTAAGACCATTCACACACCTTCTTAGTGTACAGCAGCATCTCTTCCTGTGTTCATGCCCTAAAACTCAATACTGACTTTTTTTTGGAGTAAACAGGGAATCTCTAGAAAGTTAGGGGAATATTACAACTACTTCTGTTGATTTGTCACATGTAAAAAGCAACAAAGTCACATCTTTTGAATCACAACAGAGATTTTTAAGAAATTGTCAGAGTTGCTCGAAATTGTTAGTATCACTGATTATTCCGGGTCATACTGTGGGTATTACGTACTGACATAGGGTAGGAGCTTTTGGCAGTCATTGTTCAGCCTTGGCTCTCCCAGATTATGCTTGAGAATGTGCATCATATTTGGGATAGTTTTAAAAACCCTGAAGCAATGGGGACTCCCTAATGCCACGTGTGAAGTTAACCTACAACTTTACCGTCTCACCATCACCAGGTTTCTTGTCTTTCATTAGAGTGATCTTCTTTCTGCCACTCTCATCCCTTCAGAGCAGTAGAAATAAACATCTTTGATGTTTACTCAATGCAAATATTAGCTCCTTTCCACTCTTATCACATACAACTATCATTTAGGCAGGTTATGCTGGCTAATACACTCAAGTCAACTAAAAACCAACCACAAAACAAAACAGATAGAATATGTATTATTAAAATCAGAACTTCTGTTTGCTGATAAGCATGGTTGAAAATGTACACATTTTACATGGTATCTCTATCTGCCAGGGATACTAATGGCTTGTGGTTTCAGCCATTAATAAACCTTTGTCTCCTTTATTTTCTGTATATACATTTAACTAGAAAAGATCAATTACAATCAAACTTCTGTCTGTAATGCACTTGCCTGGAAATAAGTGAGAAGTACATATGAATGCTAAAATTATGCTTCCACTATGGCATCAATATAAATTCAAAGTAACACTATCAAGCTCAAACATGCAACTACTTTAATTCTGGTTGAATTCTCCACAACGCAAAGCTTTTGCCCTGCAGTGTTTTAAAGCTGTATGTGTTTCCCCATCTCTCTCAGTTTCTCAGTGTTTTATTTCCTTGCAGAGGACAAAAGCCAATAAGGGCAAATACAGCTTATCTAGTAAACATCTAAGCTGCAAACAACTTGAATTGAGCTTGACAGGGTAGCACTTCAAGACAACAGAGAAAGCATGAGAAGAAATGAAAGAAGAGACAAAGTCAAGGACTGACCTTCCTCACGAGACTTTTATGAATCCATTTATACAGCAGCATTTCCCTGGATGCTTTGCAGAATGGAGAGAAAGTCCAGTCAAAGACTTTACATGTCAAGGCCTTAAACATCTTCAGATGGATGGTTTTCACTCTGATAGTGACAATGTAGACTGTTTGGAATCATGCTGGTTAAAAGTGGGAATTCTGATGGTGATTGAAATCAGCAAGATACCTCAAGTAAAAAAAGTTTTCCTACTTTTTCAACTCCAACCTCTCAATTTTCAGTGAGCAGTAAAATTAACTAAATTAGTGGCATAGGTTAGCATTAACATCATGGTTACCACAAGCTAAATATTAACAACAGTTTATGGTATATAGAGTTTTCATAGAAATAAAGCTGGAGGAGAAAGGATTTCTGAAGATCTCACCTGTATTATAGTGATCAGGTGAAACTGCAGCTCAGTGCAGTGACTGTCACACAGTGTAAGAACAACCTGGAGGTTACAGACAACTCACTTTGCCAGTTGAAGAACACCAAGTTGTCAATTTTCTACAAAATTTCTTCAGCTTTGAAGTTTTGAGATTCTTTTCACATCTTCTGACTTTTACAGGAAAATACGTATTTTGGATAGGATTCAAATTCTTTCTCTAGGAGCACAATTCCAAGTTGTTACTATTGGACATACTATTGCCCCATTTTTTTACCTGTTTTAAAAAAACACACAAGCAAAAGAACTCCACCAAAACCGCTCCAACAACCAAAAGTTTACTAACCTTCATTTGTTTCCATTTGAAAAGAAACAGATGCTGAAATCAGGTGTTTTTTTCCTTTAATCCTGTATTTATAAAGAATGTTCAACAGTTTTGAACAGATGGAAATTGTTTCTTTGCTTCTTGCTTCAAAGTCTTTGTTAATCCGCACATCATACAATCATTATATTGAGGCAATTTTACTGAAATCCTTGTTATCACATCATCTATTCCTTATGAACAAATCCAAATAAGGTCTTGTGACCCAGTGCATCCTGTCCATTACTTCTTATATGTATGTATCAGCATTTTATTGGACTCCTCAAAGGAGTTCTGCTTTTCTTTCTCCTAGGATTGTCAAGTCATGCTTGGAAGCATTGTAAAGAGTACAGCTAAGAGTCCTTACCTGCTGGACTGCTTTAATTCTTTCAGAAATAAACATGATTTTTATCTGTAGGTTTTATACATAAACCAAAATATTTTCTTTCTTTTCTAGGAACTTCATTCATGAGAACAGTAATTTTTCAGGTCACTACCAAACACTGCATGAAATTCCTTGCGGGTATTTGCAAAGGTTATGTCTAAACTCTCTTGATTTACTCTCTCTAGCAAATCATTCCACTGAAAAGGTGGTCCTTCAAGGTTTGGTTAAATTCCTGATCTAAGTCACTTTGCAAACAACCTGTTTTTCTCCACAGACTGGAAAGCCTGAAAAACTTACTAAAACAATTTAAACCTTTAACAGCCCAAGTACAACCAGCTTCACCCTGATTTCTTATGGGTTATTTGGTGAAAATGTCCAGAGTTGCAAGGCTGTGAGAACCTCTCCCAGGTCCAAGCATAATGTGCAAAATGCCGAAGTTCCTGCAGCCCAGCAGCTTAAAAATCATGTTATTTCTTTATCTCGTCAAAATTAAGTACAATCTGATGTTGCAGGTACCCATCACTGGAGCGGCCTAATCAGCATAATTAAAATGAACCCACACTCAGAGGGACCACATCCTATTCATGTTTCTGTATGTCCTGTGACCTGACATTCCAACCCTGTTCACCTGCACAGCAGTGCCCTATCCTGGTCATCATCAACTGGTTTTCATCTCCTGTAGAATGAAAGTAGCTTCGTATTTCTCATTGAGCTTTTATTGTCATAGCTCAAAAAGATACTTTCCCAAGCAAACAGTTTAACTGCTTCTTCACAGGCAGCACAAAGTTCAACATTCTACTTCCAGTTTTGGGGAAGTCATGGGTTGGGTCTAGAATAGAAAAGGCTTTTTTTTTTTTTTAATACCAAGTTCACTCATTCTCATCTATGGAAATATTGCAACTAGCAATCCAAATTCTACATGACTGCAAAAGTAGCACTGCCATGATTGTGCTCCAGTTTGTGGCAAAGTGTGATAGATTTGCAACTGCTTGGCAAGCTTCCCTGAGAATACCTGACTCCACAGAACCACTGAATGAGAGGCATGGTCTACCCTGATCATAAATTTGCAATGAAGAAAGTATTACTTAGATGTAGTCACGAGTTAGTTTTGAAATGATTTTGCTTTGGAAAACTCCTACCCCCATGTGTCCTCCCCCTGACCTCCCACCCTGGTAATAAGTGAGCAATATCTCAACCCCTTTGTGTTCCTGTGTCAACACTACCCCCAAACTGTAAGTGTTAGCAGCTGTGCACAATATGAAAGGGGGTTTGAAACACACAGCCTAAAACAGGAGCAATCACAAGAGCCTCTTTGACTCTAAAAATGCTAAATCACACACTGCTGATCACTGAAATGGTTTCCTTTCTGTATCCAACTTATGTAGTGGTTTTGCTGTTCTGGCCAACCTACAAATGAACTTTTTGTAATAGGAGGCCTAAAAACTCTGAACATAAGTGAGCATCCAAAGATTTGGCAAGTTTTGGACAGCCTCAGCTTTCTTTCCATTGTGAGAATTTCTCTTCACTGATTTACTTGTTTACTTGTGCTCTTCAACAATTTACTTGTTTTAAAATCTACTCACATTTCTTCAGATTGAATTTTAAATTCATACTGTAAGGTTACCGTGTTTATAAATTCATTGGTTTCTGCTCATCAAAATTTTCCATGCTTCAAAATACATTTCAGGTAGACTGGGAAAAAAGAGGACAACAATGTTCTCTAAGTCTGTAAAATGTGGTGACACTTATAACAACACAATAACAAAAAGACATCACTTCGAATGACCACAGACTTTGTCCTTCTCTTCAAGCAGGCTGTTTCTTGTCTTCCACCTTTTCTTCTAGTTGCTGTCATCTCTTTTTATAAACCCACTCCAGAGGAGCAGGAGAAATCTGCCACAGTGTTAAGGGTATTATATGCTCATAAGTTTAAAAAAAAAAAACAAAACCCAACAAAAAACCCCTTCAAAATTATTTTACTAAACTTCCTGTGGTTCACCAAACATCCACTACTGCGAGATTTTTCTTCAGTTGGACTGTGGTTTTTTATGCCTCTCTGAGTTACAAAGATATTTCCCTTTCCCCTCCTGATGAATGCTGAGATAACTGAGAAACTACTGTTTCTCCCATGTTTTCAAACTGCCATTAGCTTGGTCTTGTTGATTTGGAGCACTAGTCTTGATTTTTAACAGAATAGTTTCTTTAATAAGCTTTCTGTTCCTCATTTAATGGGGGAGAGCTGCAATGAAACTAGAGAAATATTTTCGTGCCAACATCCACCACTCTTTTCTCTGCAATACCTCCCTATTGCAACATCTGCTAGAGCTGCTTGTTATCATTTTGCAGTTCTTGTTTCTTTCCTTTATATTTCCTACTTCTCACAAGCAGTAAGGAAACGGACATGCACCCATTCCAGTCTCATATCCCCAAGAAAATTAGCAGATACTAGTTCTGACACACAGGTTACCAGAGGGTGCCATCACCCGCTCCGCATGATCCCTGGGCATTCTCTTGCTGTGCACTACCCTCCAGTTCATATGAAGGTCGTGCACCTCACTGCCTTTGAGGTACTGGCAGTAAGAACTGAGATTTGCCCTCAGTAGACAGCTATTGCTGAGACCTTTGCAACTGCTTGGAGAACTGCTGCAAAGTGATGATGAGAAAGAATTCACTTTGTGTTAGCTTTATTTTAGAAGAAAACTGAGAACTGGGGTTTTTTATGTGCTACTTCTAAAAAAGTTATTAACTATTAAAAAACCCCTAAGTAATCTTCTGTTTATCCATTATTTCAATTACTTAGTCTTCCTTTTCTAATTAGAAAGTTCAGTTAACCTTCGTTACTACGCAGCTGTCCCATTTTTTAACAACACTCCTTTTAGATTTTTGAACATTCTTGGTCATGCACAAGCAAATGCCTTTCTTAGCTACTGTTATGAAGTGGTAGCTAAACTGTCATTAGTACAGCTTAATTTTATATAAAAAATGCAAGAGTGGTCTTTGTACCTCGAAGCTTTGTCTCATCCATTTCATGCGTCTATTTGCTTAAGGGTGAGACTTCCAGTAAACTATGTCAGTGCTTTGTACTTTCCCATATTTAGCCGTTTTTATTGCTATTTTTGATATTTAAATATTTTCCCTAATAAAAGACCTCCTTATATTTGTTTTATAAGTGAAGACTGTGATTTGGTTTTGTTGGTTTTTTTTGTGCTTGTTTTCCCTTACATAATATTAATTATTCAATAGATTAACATAGAGACATAGTAACAAAATAAACACACTTGCACTTACATATTGCTCAGCTTCCACCTTCCTCACAAGTGGCTGTCTTCAATCCTGCTTGACTGTTCCAAAGAAATGGAAGACCTAAGTCAAATTCCAATTCATATGTTGACAGCAAAAAGTACCAAATATGACAGAACTATTTCAGTTGCTTAGTTATAGTGCCATAACTATTTCTAAATGTTATTGGAAATCGAGGCTGAGGATTACATCCAATCTATTTTAACTCAAGGTCAATAGTGGCTTAAAATCAAAAGGATACAAGAAGCCCCTTAAATACACTTAGACTGTCAGTACTGGAATGGTGCTCATCATCTGAGGAATGATGTTCTTGAAGAGCCTCTCAAACTGAAATAGTGAGGAGGCAAAAATCCTAACTATTTTAAAAATGGAATGTGTGAGTGGGATTATATGATAACATTCTCTGTGCCTGTTAACCTTTTGATAATAAAATTACTTGAAATTTAAGCCAACCCTACCAGAATACTGGCATATATAGTCAATGTAACCTTGCCTGCTGCTTGACTGGAAATAATTAGAGATCAGATACTTTAACTGTGGCTGCAAATCAGCTTGAAGTATGCTGACCCAAACAAAAGGAGAGTTTATTATGGTAAACATGGTGAATCAGTGTCCCAGACGCTGAGATAGCTGCCATCCATGGTAAGATTTGCTTCCTCATGACTGTAGATGGAGCCCTAACATAAGTAAATACTCTCTCAGCAATACAAGTTTGGAATTTCATAGAATATATTGAGGCTTTTCAGCATTTTTACTTATTGAGATTTTAATTTTCAGAACAAACAATGTGAGAGGCCCACTGTTTTTCTGGTTTCTCAATATGCCACACTGATTCAACTCTCCTCAAAAATCCAGAAAGAAAGAAAAGCAGCTGTTCAACTTTTATTCTGTCCTGCAATTATCACCTAATCTAACCTTCTCTAACAATTTCTCTGCTTAAGGGCACCTCTAGGGTTGTCAGACCAGCTGAATTCATTTAGAAAATGAAATCCAAACCTGACTAGTCTTATTCATCCCCTGCACCCATTACTCCTTTCATAATTTTATGCTACTGTACTAAAAGGCAAGGCAACAGCACATTTTGTGGATTTTATTGTATTAGATATAAAACGTACTGCTGAAATATGACTGTAAGTTTCTTGGTGAAGAAGGAGGGGTCTCAGCACCATCTGACTGAAAGATGTTGGATAAAAGAGGAGCTATTTATAGGAGAAAAATATGTCTACAGTTATTACTGTGGCTAACAATACAGGGTTCAACAGTAAAATTAATCCTTTCCTTCCTGTAACTCACTTGTTCAAAAACCAAAGTAATTCTTGATTCCTTACAGCAAAACAAACAAAAACTTCAACAAAACAAATAAGCAGAATATCAAAACAATACATTCTTTCATAGTTCTCAAGATACTTTGTTTCAATCTTTAAGAAACAATTGGTATCACAAATGTTCTGGAAGTTAAATATATATGCAAGGATTGTTGGTATTGGATTGGTATTTGGCATCTAGGACTGCAAATTGAGAGCTGTAACAACCACAAACAGTTTTAGAATACTACAACTTCTTTATTATTATTTTATTTTTAAAAGCCAATAAAAACCTTAATTTTATATCATGGTTGGCAAATCTCACTGGTTCTAAAAGCTGCACATCAAACAGCTCACACGGCCAAAGGTCACTCTTGAGAGTCTGAGAGAGAAAAAGGAAGGAGCAGCACAGTCTCAGGTAGAAAGTCTATCTGGGGACCCTGTGCTGCAGTGTGGGGCAGGACTGGGGCACTTCACTCCCTCTTAAAGTTCACAGCTTAAGGTCATTACGAGCCCATGCATTGCCTTCTGTATTCACATGGCAAAACTGCTCAACCAGCACTCAAACACACGTGAACCACAGGTGACTGAAAAGACAACTATCGATTGCAAATATTTTATATCCCTTAAGTTATGTGAAATGAAGAGGTACATGAGTTTATTTTGAGAATGAGGTTAACTTCTGGTAAGCATGTGTGAAACTCACACTTTTACATGCAGAATCGTTAAAACAAAAATTTTTTTAGTGCATGTTCATGAAAGCAAACTTCTAATTGTGCAGTAAAGTTGTACAATTATCAGGTTGTGTTACATTACATAACGATGGGACTGGTATCTCAGTTTGAACCAGGCAGTACTTCCAGGTTCAGTACACATACACTGAATATAGACACAAAAGTTGAATATAAACTAGAATTCAAACTAGTGTTTAGTTGGGTCAATTACACTTGCTATGCATTTCATGTAAATTGTATATTTAATATCAGTAATTGCCATGAAGATGATTTTCAGACTGAAAATTATTTGCTGATTCAATTAACATGTTATGTTAATATTAAAAGCTCTTGGGAATATCTAGGTTTATTGCATACTAATGGATTCTCAGACAATAAATATGATATATTTGATTAATTATAAATTGTTTCTTTCAGTTGGACTTGAACTAAAAATGTACTTAAGTACTTAAATGTACTATACAGATTTACAGCTTAATTTTGTTAATTTGCTTTATTTTGGAACCAAATACTTTGTAGTCGTTTTTAAAAGACAAAATTGCCTATAGGGATATGATTTTTTTGGTTTGTTTTTGAACAAAGGAGCTAAAAGTTATTTTCTCATCACCCAGAAAATTTGCCTAAATGACTGATAATAACCCTTCTCAGCTTCTTTAATTTCTTTATTCAATCATAAAACAGAAGTATCTGGTAATTTTTACATAATTTTTTTTTTTTTTTTTAACTCGAGGAAAAGCAGCCTGTACTGACGAATTATATTAAATTTAGTCTATCCAGATGCTGAACTGTGCTCCAAGCTATATTGTATGAAATATCAAAGATGTCTGTGTGTTCTATTTAAGTACAATTTTTCAGATTCTACTTGATTAAAATAAAATTAAGTTGCTTTTAAAAGCTAACCTGTCCAAAGGATGCCCAGTAAATTCCTGTGTGAGCTATTTATTGTTTTAATCTGTAATCACTTATACAATACTGCCTAATAGAAGTACACACTGCTTAACATCAAGAGATCTATTTAAGTCTCACTCTTTATAAAGATAAATACAGAAATGAGCAGAGAGAAAGTGAAGAAAATAGGTTAGATCTGTCCTATGGTGACAGAATCAATGTATTTAAACCAGCACAACAGAGTTCAGAGAACTCCCCTTAGAGCTCCAGTGTTTCTGAGCAGTTATTTGAGCTTCTGCTTCATAACATGGGTCACAGATGGAAAGTAAGGAAACTGGATTTACCTGCAGCATCTTCGGGTACCTGTTGACCTCCAGACTGAATCATTTATCTGCAGCTTTTAAACTCTGCAGCAAATACAGTACATCGTTAGGTGTAACGAGAGAATCTCCTATTTCAAGAAATTCATTAGCCAAGTAAAAGAATCCTCTAACTAAAACAGTTATATCAATTCATTTTTATTAAAATCAGCATGTTATTTATTTATTTCATAACTCTGCTAAGGCCTTTTCTAATATACGACAGTATAATTTGTTTTCTAGTGTTCTGGCTTACATTAGATAACCGCTTTTGGATTTTATGCAAGACATATGGAAAAATCCATCACTGATTTACTGCACCTTTCCACACACAGTCAAACTAATATCTGATCACTCTTGAAGAAGCAAAACCCTGCTTGGCAGTGAATACTTAAGCAAATTTCCAAACACATGAGTGTGCACATCCTTGTGCAAGAAAGCTTCTAATACTCAAAATGCAAACCAATACCCTGCAGTATTTACTGGTGAAGATAAAAAATAAATAACTGGGATTTATTGTCACTTCAGAAACTGCAACAGAAGCAATTGCAATAAAATAAACGTACTGCAATAGCTACCTCCAATACTATATGTAATGGATTCTGAGTTTTATAATTACCCATATGAAACACCTTGAGAGCTTTTTCTTTTTTTTTTTAATAACTCTAGAAGACAGCAGTTTTGAATGTTAGCCATGAAGATGAATCTTTGGGTGTCAATTAAATCTTTTTAATTCTATTCATTCTTTTGGGTGACTGTTTGCAGTTATCCATACTGATGTCTCCAAGAATAAAAGGTGAATACTCTACCTCGGTATTGTTTTCAACTTTCTGTCCTAAATGCCTTTTTAAATATATTTTAGTTAGTCCACAAGGCTAGTTTTAGTATCACTACAACAGGTGGAATGACCTTTACCCTGTTCCTTTTTTACAATGTGTTGTGTGAGACTCTTGGCACTTTACTTCAGACCCCATTAGGAGGAATGTACTGCAGAAGTTACTGTCTTCTGAACGTAAGATTAAATTATTTTCACACTTAATTGCAAACAAAGCTAATAATTTTTGGTTAATCCGAAATCCATCTTCTCTGAAAGGACACAAGCATTTTTTTTTACTGAGGAAAAAGTAAATAACAAAACAAAGCAGAAGCTGCCAATCCTAATTTGGGAAGTGTTTAACTGCTGGGCATGGTTCACAGATGGTTTTGCATCCTCAACAGTTTTGTGGGCAAGACAGTTAACTTTGATTATATGAAAATGTCAAGACAAATTATCAGGGAAAAACCCTCAAAAAGTTTCCTGAGGTCAAATGGCAATAAGGAGACACCTTTCTTCAAGAAATAGACGCAAGTATAAACCATTTTTGATGAGTAGATTGTCCCCTTGAACAAAAGAGGAGCCCACTGGAACAGAGCATTTGAAAAGCAAAATCATGCCTTTTGATAGATACTTTCTGTCATGAACATAGTAGTTAATCCATTTTTTTTAGCAAGATTAGCTGTCAGATTAACACATTACCAATGTGAGTCAGAGTTAGTCTAAACCAAGGATGTGCCTGAAGAGTGATGTGCACCCACATGAAGGAAGGTTTACAGAGGCTGACTTACAACACCACTGTGGAATGCAAACCCTGCTTTATTTTTTTTTTTTTTTTTTTTTTTTTTTTTTTTTGCTAATGCTGACCAGAGCTCCACAAACAGCCATTCTCAATTGCCGTATCATGCTGAGTTGATACAAGCCTTGATGTGGATTTTAACGTCCATATGCAGGCCTTGCATCTGCCACACACATCCAAGCATTAGCTCCAGGGCATATATGCCTCTATTGTTCTGGACAATAGACATTAATATGTTAAAGAAGTTACTTCATCAAAGTGCTCCTTAAATACGCTAGTTTCATGCATTCAAGAGCATTTGACTTCTTCTGGAAAGCCAGGTTTAAATACATTTAATTTCATAAGAGAACAGGAAATGATCTGTGAACAGCATATTTCCCTATCAATTATGGGAGCAGAACCTTTCCCAAGCAGCTGATAGATGTCAATATTCCATTTAAAAATATATCCCAAGCATATGGACCTGTAGTTATATCTCTCAGACAGCAGGTAAAGAAATACAATAGGAGTAATCTCATCTGAATGCAATGATGCCCCATTTGGAATAACTTGCTTTTGGAGACATCATCTTGCAGAAGATTGCACTGTAACATGTGGCTGCAGCTCAGAGGTAAAGGCCTTTCCCCCACCAATCTTAAACAAGCAATTTGGAGAAAACAGAAATATTTTCGAGTGACGCAGCTGGTCTTGCTTTTAAGGTGAAGTACACAGTATGAACACAACGTGACATGTTCTTTGTCACAGCAATGCAGTTTCTGACTGCACGAGAGTTACTTCAAGTCCTACGTCCCTTCATTGTAACTAGAAAACTTTATAGGAAGAAGTAGGGGAAATTCCAATCAAGTATTATTCTAATCATCCACACCCAGTGCACTGTAATAGGTAAACAGTGAGGAAGCTGTCAGAGGCCAACTGTTTACAGTCTTATTAGTAACAGGTCATTCAACATATTCAGCTAATTTATGCAGATGCCTCACCTATTTTGCATTCTCTCCAACTCTTAAGTAACAACATCACAGAGTCGGTAAATTAAAAAACTATAACAGAAGCAGCAAACAGGGACACATGTTATGTTTGAAGATTTCCTGAATTCACCAGGAAACCAGAATCCCTTTTAGATCAAGATGAGATTCAGTATTGCCCTATAACTTAAGACTGGTAGTTCCTACATCAAGAATTAATGTCCACAGGGAGAAACAATAACTACTAATTCTATTCGTTCTTTGTTCTAAAAATGAATTATTGACAGAAATATTATCTCAGTACAAATGCTGATATTATTTCAAGTTGATAAATGAAGATAGTTCCTGCCCCTTTATTTTATCTCCAAAGCACCAGTGTAAAGGTGGGGAATCATCTGATTTAATGTAGATGATAATGAAATAGTAGAACAACAGATGAGTAATGAAAACTGACAGGTTTTGTCTGTGTTTGAAGTAAAGGAATTTTTTTTATCCTGTAGAAATGCTGTTTGAATTGTTTCCCCTTATTTCATTTTAAATTTCAAAACAACATTCTTTTCTAAGTAGACAATAGGAACCAAAGCAAGAAACTGCATTTAAATAAATCTCTAAAAATCTAGCAGGCTTCAGGCTATGCTGTACTTTTTCTTTCAAATATTTCCACATAAAATCAGATGTTAACTCTCTGAGTGAACCCATGTGCAAATTCTTTATTCATCAGATTAATGGCTGTGGAGCAACAGGCAACTGAACACATTTCCACACATATAAGGTATTCATGACTTTCCAGAAAACTTCACATTATTGCAACTACTTTTCAGTTAAATATGTTGTATCTAGTGAAGAAGAAAATAAATTGCAACGAGGTTTAATGGGAAACTAGAGTAAATGTATTGACACTACCAGAAATTTGTTTCTTTAAACAGGACCTTGTTATTACTCTGACAGATGGATTTTTGCCTTTCCATACATTTGAAAAGAGAAGAAAAACCAGCCTTTTCTCTGAGATACTTCAGATTCCCTGGTGTAATATCTCTCTCATTGTTGCTTTTATGCTGATCCAAGGCACAATCCATAGAAGAATTTAGTCAGCTTCTGTGCTATAGCAGCTAAGGCACATGTTAAGGTTGAAAATCTACAGGGTGAAGGTACAGAAGTCAATATTCTATATCACATTTGGATTTATACTGCATATTAGTGCATGCTTCTAAATTTATACAACTTATCATGTCAAGTACACAGAGTGATGTACAAAACTAATGGGAGGGTTTCACTTCTGGTCACTGTGATCAACAGGAACATGGTAGATAAAGATGGGATAAAACATGCTGGTAATGGTGCTGGTGTCACAAGGAGAGCAATGAACTCAATAACATTTGATGTAAAGGTGACAATATAAAAGCGAAATTAAAGAGTGACTCAACATTTGCACATATGATAAACTCTAAACTAAAATAGGAAGTGTCAAAAAACAAACCCCTGGAATTTGGAAAAAATTCTCTTCAAGTATCTGATCAACCCTTAAGTCTCTAGGATTAAAATACTTTCTTCTTTTTATCCTTCTTTCTCTGAGAAAGACATCTGCAGTACTGCAAGATGCCTGTTTTTTAGGTTGATCAGTCTACAGTCTTTCAGAAATACCGAACCAGATCTGTTACTTGGTCTGACCCTGTTTGTGGATCCTTATAAATATGATTGTTGTTTTTCTTTTTGTTTTAAATTTAACACAGATAAATTCATGGTGTGTGTTGGGATACAGTGAAACCTTGCTAAACGGAACATTTTGGGACCATATCAGTTTGGATGAGAGGAAGTTCAAACTTGTGCAACACAGTGGTTGCTTGTTCAAGTATATATTTTCACATATACTAAAAACTTCAAAGCATATGCAGCAAACACTAAATTCTTGAAATGATAATAGTGGCTGAAGAACAGTGAGAGTGGCAAGTCAGCAAACCACAGAGTGATAATTTGATTACTGGGTTGCAGAATAGTTAATTCCCACTGTGACCCCGAACTCAAAACTGTGTACAGTTCACGACCTACGGACTGCAAGGAATTCAAGAACAAAGAACCTCAGCTTTTAGAATACATGACCTGTATCGTGCTTCAGCTTTCCTAATGTCAGTCCCTAACTTCTTTTTGCTCTTTTTCCAGTTTAAAAGTCTTTGCTGTACTGCTGTCCCAAGCAGGACTATGCAGAATGCAGTATACACTGTTGAAAAATTCTTTTGAGCAATGAAGCAGGAAGCCTAACAACCAGGACAAGCTTAATTTCATGTTCTGGTATTGCTAAGTCAGTAAGAGTGCCTAAATAGCAACAGCAGGGAAAGAATGTATAACACATCCTCCCAACATTCTCTCACCCTCTACCCTTTTTCCGCTCGGGGCATTTCTGAGCCACAAGTGTCTTCTAATACTTCTAAGCATTTAGTAAGCCTCCATGGACTTGTGTTCCTTAAGCTTCTGCTGTTGTCCCCTGTAGGCATACAAAGCTTAACATTTAGTGCAACATCCAAGGAGAAGCTGCCTCCTGGTTGACATCTCCCTGACAGCACCAATAAATCCTCATAAAGAGAAACGGGTTTTCTACAGAAGTTAAGTAGCACCAACTGGAGCAACAGGTACTGGGACTGAGAGAAAAGAGCATGTGCCTTCAAAAATAGACCATTAGCTCTGCAATCTCAGTCCTCGTATGGTTGTGTCGCCACTTTGCCATTGACAGATCCTGAACTCTCACCAACTGCCTCGAGGAAGGTTTTTTTTCTGTTCCTCTTTTCAAAGTAATTTCTATGTGCTACACAGTTTGTAAAACGCTTTAAGGATTCCTTGTTGGAAATTGCAATCCAAAGATTGTATTTGAAAAAACCAGTAAGGTTCATGAAAGTATCCAACAAAAATGGTATCTAAAACTTAATAATAACAACATAAAAAATGTTAATAATATCAATGTGATACCAGTTGTCATCTGCTGCAAAGTTATGTTTGGCATTTGTTACTGAATCATTTAACATCTGTACATGCAAATTGTTCTGAGAGACGTAATTGGAAAGCATAAACGTTGGCAATTGTTTTGTTACCCCTGTAGCTGTTTTCAAGTACCATTTGTGCAGTGTAAGTAGGGACACACACTTACATTGTGACTGGGACAATGCTTTACAAGCTTGCCAGGGGTTTGGCATTTGTGATTAGTTTCTTCTTGGTCCTTAGATTATTTATGCATGTAAGGATTTTGACCTGCTGATTTGCACTGCTGACAAACTCTCAGAAAGCATCCATAGGTAGTTAAGCTGTACTAACTAGTGCTATTTAAGGGATAAACAAAAAGGGAATTTACAGTATTCAGAAAAGATCTTTAAAAACTTAAAAGTTTGTTTGTTTGTTTTCTAATGCCTACAACTATTTGAACAAAAAAAATTCTCAAATTAAGCATGTATGGTTGGTACATTATGGAACGATAGTCTGCAATTACTGTAAAATTGAAATAAGAACTCACAAAGGGGTAGTCTGCAGCAACTAAATACACCCTGAAAATTAATAGTTAAAAAAAATATGCTTTAAAGTTCATAATACTAACAGAGACAGAGAGTCCCTCAAAATTACGAATGAAACATCAATCATTACCTCAATAACTTTTTTGTTAGCAAATGCTAGAACCAGGCTTTTACTAGTGCAGTCTTTCAGCTCGTTTTCTTCCTGTAACATCTGATCTTCTATGCACCATATGTCCCTATGAAATTCTAAAATTTAGAATTAAAACATGTTCTTCAAAGAAACAGTAGACAAATTAACCTCAAAAGTTGTGAATTAGAATTCTGTATGCAAATGTCACATCAGACAGTAGGGGGCAACTTTCATCCACAAGTGGCACTTTGTTCTTTCTGCTCTGTAATACCATGACACGAAGTGGGTACTTTCAGCACTTACCTAAGTTTGCTGTGTGGTCCACATCAATTCTGTAAAATGGAAGGTTTCATTTTTAAATTCCCATTTTCTTCTCCAGGCAGTGTGCTGAGAAAATATCTGGTGTATATACTAGAAAAATGCTGAAAGATAAAATAACAAACTACAGTTTCAAAGCTGCGGAGAAATGAAAGAGGACAATTATATTCCTCTAGTTCATTGTCAAAGGATTTTTGAGAGACCAATCTCAAAAAGATTATTTTTCCACACTTACATTTTGATAAATAATCCTTCCCTGAATAAGCAATTTTTAAAAGCAATAATTTAACACCCTAAAAATCAGAACATGGATTAATATAGAAGTTGATACAAATAGAATAATATTTATTAGTGATTTTAGCATGCATAATGAGATTGTGTTAGACAATGAATTCATATTTAAGAATAAACTGGTGTTCTATATTGTGCATCGAGTTAGAATCAGATCAAAAATGAAAGTTTTGCCGTGCATTTCCCCTGACAGCAAATGCTGAAACGAGGCATGCTAGCGAAGATAAGAAAAAACAGAAATAAAATAGTATTTTCCAAATGTGCCTCACTATATTATACAACTATAATTTTTAATTAAAATATTATATAATTTATATAATTTAATATGCAACTAACTGATTTGCCTTTCAAATTTAATTTTTTAAATGATCAGATTGCTGAAAGTAAAGAAGTAGAGTAGCACTGAAAATATTTTTATAGCAAACCTAGTCAAGTAGAACAATAACACTTGTAGTAAGCCCACAAAACTGGGGCTAGTCTTGCTATGAGCTTCACACAATGAAGTGGTCAGACCTCGGATGAGTTTTTAGCAAATTTGGGTAGAACCATGATTTCAAGTGAAGGATGTCGAATGGGAACCAAATCAGACAAACCGTCATGCTCCATTTAGGCTTCAAGCTTGAAAGTAAAATACACTGGATGTCAAACTGCAGTAACAAAGTGAGAAAGTGGCTGCAGACCTTTCTCCTAAAGTGGCCTGAGATCCTTAGTAATTCAGGCAGCTAACTAAATTCAAGAGCCTTTGTTAAGGAGCCTGAATAACTTACAATGAATGTCTGGCTTTAAACCCAAAGAAAATGAACTATGTATTTGCTTTTCTCAGTGATGCAGCTAACAATTATTTCTCTAAACATAACCCCACCTTAAAATATAAATCTCCCATTTCACTTAGTGCACTTAAACTACTTTACTTAATAGACAGAGCATAACATAAACAAGGATTACAAGATGTGAATAACATCCACCCTCCAGCAGTTCCCAAAATGAACTTACATTTTCATGTTAATACTCAGAGAGCATGTGTGTAACAGTACTTCTTTACAAGAAAAATTAACCATAAAAAGCATAGTAAAAAAAGCAGACCAGACATTTTACCACAAGAGATTACTTGAGATTACCTCATGATCCCATAATTTCTGATATTTGACAAATTACTGGGTGGAGGGTTTTGGGTGTTTTTTTTCTTTTTTCTTTTTTCTTTTTTCTTTTTTCTTTTTTCTTTTTTCTTTTTTCTTTTTTCTTGCTTGTTTTTAGTTTGGTTTGGTTTTGTTTGTTGTTTGTTTTGCTATTGTGTTTGGGTTTTTTGGTCTTTTAACCAAAAGAGTCTGGGAAGCACATCATGCTGTTTTGTTACTGTGTTTCGACAGGACTGAATTCCAGGTGAAATCAAACAGCTGCTTCCCAACGCCCTCTTTGTCTCCCCCTAATGTTCTTGTGTCTGTGTGACCTTTCATGAGCTGTGGGCCAGGACTCAACTTCCAGTTCATTTGCCTACGCACTTGTTTCCAGAGTTCGATTTCAAATGGACAGGAGCTGACGTGGCTGAGGAGGGTCATCCTGAAGGGACAATCAAACAGGACTTCAGACTGTGAAGTTCGGTTGTATCCTGCATCTTCCCTTTGTACAAAATAACATCTATGTGATGGACTTGTTGCTAGTGAAATCTTAGAAAGTGTTCTTCCAAGGCAAAAATGCTGCAGACATTTATGGAAACCTCTTTTTTCTCTAATGTAGAAGTTTCCAGAAATCAGGCTCAGTACTGAAACAGGCAAATGAGCAAAGGCAAAACCATACTCACACCATCCCCCTGCATCCCTCCAGGATCCCCACCTGGGCCATCCCTCCCCTTTGCATCCAAACCCAGGCCTGTTACAGATGCTGAGGAGAAGCTCAGTGGGAGAGCTCACTTTGTATAGGACACCCACTTCTTTACAATATTGACTTCTCTCTCCATTTGTCTTTTCATGTCCTCATCTTATTTCCTCTCATTCCTTGTCTCCCAGGATAACTCCCACTTAAATTCTTCACTCCCAGACCCATATTTTTGCTCCCTTTCCCTACTGACAGACAGCAACCCCGACGAGGAGCCCATATTCCTTGCAGGCACTCAAAAATCACCAAAACCTTTGCAGCTGCTTAAGTTACTCCAGGATAGACATAGATCTTAAATCTCTGAGGTCCTACCTCTGCTTTGTCCTTCACCACGTGCTCCTGCAGCAGCCAGGTTGCACCCTGGTGATCTGTGGTTGCAGGGAGTTTCCTCAATGTGCCTCAGCAGAAGTGGGAAAAGTTATGAAAAGATTTCCAGTCCTTTACTGCTTCCTCCCAGATGACGGGCACCAATTTGTAGGAATTGGCTTAAACACAGCAGAACCGTCATGAGTAGTTATGCTTCTTCCTTCATTAATTCTAAAGCCTCATTTCCTCACATGGCAAGCATGAAGATAGAGGGAAGCTTCCAGTAAATGCCTAAATAATTTCAACTCTTATTTGAATAAAAGTGTTTCTCTCACCAACATCACAGATGCTTTTATTTGGGACCTTTTCAAGGATTGTTTCTGTTAGGAGGAAACAACAAATCTGTTGGACTGTCAACACAATCTGTTGTCCTCTTCACTATGAACTAATTTTTAGAGCTTAATCTCTTTGCTCTACATCCTTCCGTGCTCTGTTGTTCTCTGTCACCCATGCAACTTTCCAAAGTTCCCCAAAATTTACAATGAACCAAGTGCAAGAATCAAGGTTATGGGCCTGAAAGAATTTGGACTTCCTGTTTACTGCAGTGGAAGTGAAACATAAAAAGTATTTTGATTTGTAGCATCTTAGAAATTCTCATCAACTTTCCCCAAAGCCCTTCTCTATATTGATTTTAAAACAAAACTCACCATTAGTAGAAAATCTTCCTCCCACCTCCCTGCAGTAGGGAGACTGCCCTCCAGAGAAGGATGAAAATGGAGAAACAGCCTGTCTCACACTTACAGGCTTCCTAACAGCCACATTCTGTGCTCTTCCTAAACAGGCCAGCTGAAAAAGAAGATACTGAGGAGAGATTGACCAAAGCTCCAGCGCTCAGAGCTCCCCACAACACATGCTGTTGTAGGATCCATCGACAGCTCTACAGGGCCTCTGTTACAGGCCCCTATCATAGCTGTCTGATGTTGTGGGTGGAAATAGAATCCCACATAACTTTCCCAAACGTCTGCAAAAAGCTCTGTTACTACAGATTTTGAGTCAATCACTGCAAATTCCATTCTAAAATAAATGACAAGTTACACTGACTTGTTTGCCTTAACTATAGATAGGCCTGCCAATATATATTGTTGCTCAGGTTATATCCACTGCATGGTGATACACAATTGGTTCTATTTTATAAATAGATCCATTTTTGTGCACTTCATCTAAGATGTAATTTACACCACTGACAATACCAACCTACTGGAAAGTTTCCAAATGGCTCTGATTTTGGTATACTAAAATAACTGTTTATTACAGAGGAGAGAAGGTTAAGGAATGTTTTCAAAATGTAGAAAGATTTTCTGTAAAGATTTTCTGATGTTTTCTTAAGTTTGCAGTGTTTTCTTTATTGTTCGTGTACTTTGTGTTTGGAATCAGATGCTGATTGGTGTCTCCTCCTTTCATTTCTCTGGGAAAATTGCCCTATATATGGTAGGACATCTTCTGTTTTTCATTATCATTGAAGGTAAAGACTATCAGCTACTGTACCTATCTATACTTATGAGTAAGTAATCAAAATAATCACTGGATGATAACAGTTCTTCAAGAAAAAAAACTTTGCTTTATTGATTTTTTTGTTGTTGTTGTTGTTTTAGTAATAGAAAGACCTCATTTTTCCAATGGTTTTTCAAGGACATTTCAGTTCTTGCTGCTTGAATACATACAAAATAATTTTGTATCCAACAAGAATGACATTTTGTCTAACTAGGAAGTAGATTATTTTCCAAATCCACAAAAATGTTAAACAAATCATTGCTAGATCATGCTAGATCATTTTGATACCAAGAATGGTTAGCTTTAAATGTTCGACCCCATTCCAGTCTGGCCTGGAAACCAGCTCCTGAAAGGGTACACAGACAGAAACTGTTCCCGAGCCCAGACTGGATACCCCTAATCCTGCAGGAGGCTGGACTAGAGGCCACCTGAGGTCCTTCTAACATGAATGATCCTATCCTGACATAGCCTTGTGACAGAACTACGACTGTTAAGATCTATCAGCATTTCTGTTTGAAGGTTTGTAATCGCTTATTTCCACAGACAAAATATCCTCAGCTGGTACCTGACCAATTACAAGCAGCTCTTGTTTGAGATGAAATTTTGCTAGGAGTTAGACTTTGATGCTAAAAAATGCTGAGAGCTTGAAGTATGATTCAGCAAGGATCTTAAAAATAAAAAAACCTTTAAAAATACCTCTAAAACCCACAGATGCATGATTCAAGCTCCTCAGAAGGTGCCTCATCCCATTTTAAAAGATGGAAAAAGAATTAAAACTTATCATAAATACCAAAAAAGAACTAACAAAAAGCAAAAAGCAGTAAACATGGGGCTTACTGTGCCAAAAGCAAATTTTTATCACGTGCACACTAAGGTGCTAACTTGAACTTATATTCTGCAACTATTTTCATACATTTCTTCCAATTAAGTATCAGTTGCAGGATTGGAATCTAGTCCAATTACTAAGCAAATAAGAGCTGACACATAAACAGTAATGTAGGTAAAGTCTTATAAAAATATTATCTTTTGAAATATGTCGAAAAACTGATGGATAGGTCACTGTTGTCACCTGCAAAAAGACCTGTCTGTAATTAAAACATATAATATTTCTCTGGCTCTGAAATACGAAAAAAGGTTTGTAGCACAATTTTAAACTTGTATTTTATTTCTCAGTTCCAACACAAAATAACAAAATTAAATTTAACAGCTAATATTTAGTCTTGACATGTTTGGAGACTTCTTGAACGATGATAATGTCTCAATGTGCCTTAAAATAATAAAAAGCATTTTAAAACAATATTACTATTAACTTTAATATTGATCTATGAAACAAATCATAAATTTTGTCATGCTATATCTACTCTTATATAACGAGATAAGCTTTGACTTACTCTACAGTAAGACTGATTGACTTCACAGAGCTGTTACCTGGTTCATGATCTATTTACTCTTATAGCTTCCATTCCTAGGTTAAGGTTATAAAAGGTTAAAAGCGACATTTAGAATAGATAAAGGTATTTTGAGCTAAAAGTTTCTTGATCAACATTCCTGGTAACCTGGAGAATAGCAGTTATCATACTACACCATAATAAAACATCATAATAAAGCTATAAGCTGTAACATTAAATGGGAAAAAATATCACAAAACTGATCATTTGAGATTGTCATTTCATCTTATGCAGGGCCTGTGGTGACCAAGTTACGCCGTAGTAAAAATTTATCTGTTCCACAAAAATGAATGTTAATTGAGTAGTATTTTAAAGCACGGTAGTACTCAGCTTTAACATGGCTCCTTTGTACCTTAGCCTAGTGATTACATAGATGCAAGTTTTCTTCAAGCTGTTCATTGCTAAAATCTAGACAAAACAGTACTAGGTTACATTTTCCACTTTCCCTGCACAAGGTAGCATTTAGAATTAGGATTTAAGAGCATGTTGGCAATACAGACTACTTAATGCAAGAACAAAACTTTCTGGTATGATCGCATGCTTATGTTGCATAAGGTAACACAATCCATCTGTTGGGAAAATCCTTGCTGAATATTATATCTGTTCTAGCAATAAACATGAATAGAAATCAGGATTATTTCTTTAAAATCCAAAACTGAGTAACAGTGAGCCTTATGAAGAAATATGTCTAGGAACCTGAGGCAAATTATACATGTTAATGTTGGAGTCACTGAGAACAGTTAACACAATGTAACCAAATGTCAACTGGGATATTTTGCAGTAACTTACTGAAGAGGTCTGTGTTTAATGAATATATGAACGCTTGGTTTTTAAGTTTCCAACTTCAGATGGCGAAGATTAAGTGTTAAGGGTGTTACTGTAAATGTTTAAGTGAGATGAACATCACTGATTTTCTAATTTTACCACATGGCTTATTTCAGAAGAAAACAAGCACCAGTTAACATAGTTCTCCAGCAAGTCAGTAAACAGTCACACACGAAAACTCAATAGAATTTGCTTCTTTGTTTATGTGCAGGATATTTAGTTTGGTTTGCAAAGTATTAGAAGAATAATAAGAACCTCCTGACAGAATACCACAACTAAATTTCTAAAAAGCCACTCAGTTAATCTCAGTGTTGAATCTGGCTGTTTCAAATTATTGTAATGTATAATAACAGTCTTATTGACAATATAGATGCACAGAGCCAAAAAAAGCTAGAAATAGTGGCCAAAATGATGAACTAAGTGCCAGCCCAAATGACAACAGACATATGGCCATTAACTGAAGAATGGAGGGGTTTAGGAATGCAGCTGTTTGTGGTCTCCTAAAGTTCCAGAGGAATGAAGCACTGTGAGGATTGGCAGGCTGGATGAGAAGTACTGCTGAAGATGGTAGGTCCTAAAATGGAGTCAACCAGCAGACCATGCTGGAATTCAGAGATTTCTGTGGTCAGAATATATTCATTCCATTGGCCTCATAATGTACATCAACAAATTAATATTGTATGGATGTCATTTCAAAGCCTACTGAAGACGAAGAGCCATTACTGAAGCCATTAGAGCACAGATGGTTCAAACTATATGCAGATATTCATACTTGCATTTCTGCATTATAGCAGGGGTTTTTTTCTGTTGAACTGTAATGAATTGTCTCATAATCTATTCCATCTTCTTGCCATTAGCAGGCTTTGAATGTTCACAAATAGGAGCAAAGAACTCATTTTCCAGAGCTTTAATCACACAAAGAGGGAATGCCTAATTCTCTAAATGAAATGGTCTGTGATCACTGAAGCAGAGATTTAATATATCACGGCAAATTAGGTAGATTTTAATAAATTACTTATCTCTCTGAATACTTTACATATGCTTATGAAGAAACATAGCCTGTTTGCAAACAGTGGAAATCCACAGTCTATAAAATCCTTTGAAGAAAATGACAAATAAAAAAGTAAATTAAAAAAATGAAATGTATTATATCCTCATTCTCAAGAGACAATCCTTTTGCAGTATTGATTCACAGCTCCATTAAAAATATCAATTAAATCCTTCACTGAGATTGGTTAGAAGCTGTAAAATTAACTTTCCATACTAGACACTAGTTATTCAGATACAACAATTTATTGTATGTGTTTGATGTAAGTTCTAAAAATGACAAAACCCAAATGAAAACACAGTTGCCCATCCCTAAAGCCCAAAGTAGGTGAAGCAAAATCTGATGCTCTATGGCTTCTTTTTGTGCTTTGACAGATGTTGGCTGCAAGTAAATCATCTACTGTACAGAAAAGGATTGTGCCTGCCCTCCCCCTACTTCAAATTATGGTAACCATAAACAGCTGATTATAATGTTAGTAGAAGGGTAAAAGTTATTTTAAAAAGCTTGCAGTAATTTAATAAGTCCTGCAACTAGCCTAATTTTTTATATTTAATTGATAGGAACTGCATGCATCAAAGAAAACACATACTGAGATTTAATGTGCATAAAATGGATATTAGCATTTTAAAGAGGCAGATTAACACATTAATCCAAGTAATTTTCATATATTGCTTTTAATAAAATCTTCACAGTATAAAATTCTTAATGAGGCTAATCACAGGCATTCCATTTAGTGGGGTGATTAGGGATAACATAAAAGTATTTTTAATCAGTTTTCTAAGGCTTATGGTTTTTTTATTAAAAATTAAAATTTTGACTTGCATTTTTATTACTGTTTTATGTAGGAAAAAATCTTAAAAATGCAAATATAGCACATCGTTCAATCATGTAGGTATTAATTATTTACAAGACGTCCATTGTGGAGATATTCTTAGCCTTAGGGGGGAAATATAAAAACAAACAGACTGAAAAGTATACAAAACTTTACAACTACAAATCAAGCGTCCTTTTCATATAAATTATACATTAAATACACTGTAAGAATTACAAAGATCTCATCTTTGATGCACTATCAAGCATGTATTTACACTGGGAGAAGGATCTTTTGTAGGCAAACTTCCTTTCATGCCTCGTAGTCATCTTTGCATTCCCCTCTCGACTGAGGGCAGTGCATGGAGGGCTTCCACTGCTCCTTTGAGCTTTCCAATTACTGCACTATCATCTTGTGAATCAAAAACTAGAAAGGAAACATTACAAAACAGCATTAGCAATTTCATTTAAGGTTTCACTTTTGTTCCGATAATCTTCCTTAGCATTTGGACAGATTAAAAGGCTCCTAGTATATGGTTAAAAAAAAAAGAAAAAAAAAAAAGATGAGAGGTAAATAAATAATAAAGAAATCTTCCATTTCAGATACTCAGCCTACTGGAAACTGAGCACTCTAAGAACTAGAATGTACATCAATGGAAGTATTAGTGCTGGAATTAACTCTGAAATAAATAAAACTATTCACATAATAATTGCCTATATAAATTAATATTTTTTCATAATGTATAAATAAAGGTGTTCCAAACTCTATTGAAAACATATATGCATATTTAGAAATAATTCTAAGTAAAAAATACACCAAGTAATGCATTTTCTACACTGTGTGTACGACAGGTCCCAATTAGCCTGGACAATTATTAGTATTTAAATAGTAAGTTGTTCTTTCCAGGTTATGCAATGCAAAATTATTTAAATTCCAAGCTTCTATGTGTTGTAAAATAGTGAAGTATGAACAAAGATGATAATTCTCCTAGACTAAACTAACTGCGTTCATCTTTGTGTATGTGGGTTTTAAAGTAGTATTTAAAATTTCTGTTTTACAGAAATTAGCTGACATGACTTAAAATTGCACTCTTTTACAGTATCTAAGTAAGCCCAGAGGGCCAGAATCTCTGCTGCTGTGATTAAGACATGCTGCTAAGTCAAAAATGAGGCTCTTCCCTAGTCCTGCACAAAAAGCAATGAGGCTGCCTAAAGTGACTCTAGAAGGAATTTGAATAAAAACAAATAATCTTGACATCACATCTTTTCAAAGCAAACTATACAGCTGAAAAACGGCAAGGTTATGTATTTACTCTATAAACTAGGATAAGTACTCTGAGACATGCAATAATGCTTCATGTTGCAACTTCTAGGCTGCCAGGATAGCTCAGAAGAAGTTTAGAGAAGGGAAAATGTTGCCCTGGTTTTGTAAGCCTTCTGTTTTTAACCTTGGAGTCAGATTTTTTTTCACACAGTTTTATGTAAATAATAGCCAGTGTTTACTTAACGGTATTTTCTGTTTTTCATTCCTTTTGTGATATGACAACTTTGATGAGCACCTTTCTTCTCCAGTGGGATTGAGAAGGAAGTGACACGCTCTCCAATCCCTTGTGGAGTTGAGATGTGTATAAGAATGAGATAATGTAAATAAATCCATCCATTTTCCTCTTTTCTGCTGAACCTGGCAGGTGTAAGAGCCTCTTTATTGTGTCTCCGCAGACACAGGAAAACATGGGATAAACCTTCCATCACTTACTCTGTTGAAAGCCCTATTATAGGACAGATTGGATGCTATTCTTAGAGATCCAAACCATTTTGTATATCCTTGAACAAATCACTCAGTGAACTGTCAACTTCAGAGCAGACTTCAGGGGACAGTATTGGTTTTACTGTAAGAACAGCAGGATAACTAATTAATGGTATCAGAACATTAACTCTATTTTCTCAGTTTTCATATTGTCACATTATCTCTGAGACACACTGTTAGATGTCTTGACTGTACAGTCTTTTTCATCCATCCTCTAGCTTAGTCATTCACTTAATTGCTTCAAATTTCATGGAGGCCACTTTCACACAACCAGCACTGAAAGGAACAAGATATGAAAAAGATACATGCTTGCAGTCCTCAAATAGAACGAAGGAAGCTTATGGTACCTGAGAATGACTACATCTTCATGTGGTAGTGTCCTATGAATTTTTCTGTGTCTAGGTTTATTCTTTTTCTCTCAAACCAATATCCATCTCAGAGAATGTGTACATATTACTCAGGAATTCTATTTATCATGCCATTGCATTTAATTGAAGTCTAAGTCCAGATCTTAAGAACAGATCCTTTTCCAATGAATTTGTCCAAGAAAACACACTAACATCTTCTTTGTCATGATCTAACATATATTAACATAAAATTCATTTCAATTCTCTGGAATTTCTAAATTTTCAGAAAATATGCAATGTTATATGTTATGGATGCAATAGAAAAAAAAAATAACTATGGCATTAGTAGGGAAGGGCAGAAGAAAAAGAATGAAAGGACAGGAAAATGAAATGGACAGGAAAGAGAATGAAAGTATTTTTTGCTATTACTATCACTTTAATAGATATAATGAACATAAAGTAAAAATTAGTTCAAACGTCTTATGATTAAGGGAAGAAATGCTCCTCAATATTGAAGTAGCTGTCATTACATAACAATGATTAGCTTTTGACAGAACAATAACTAGGAACAAAAACCAGCCATTCCTGTCACAATAATTCTCTCAGATGATGATTAGGAGAAGAAAGAGTTTTGTGAAAGAGTTTTTACTCTTTACTTTCAAGAGTAAAAAATTGTATTTTTATCACTAATCAGTCTTACCAAATAGGAATTACGACAGTGGGAATTATGGCCTTAAAATACAGAACAAAAACAATCTTCCAGTGAAAGACTATAAAATACCTTTTTGGAGGAGATGTGCTTTTGTACAACTACTTGGAGAAAAATTATTAGTGGAGAAAAGCTAAAGTGGTTCAGCCACATTAAGAAGTGCATCAAATCTGTATATTATTTTTCCAGTGTATGGAGATTTGATTCTTAGCATTTTCCTTATCGTGTTCCTGTAACTTTGATGCATACTTTGAGTTTTTTAGCTGCTGCATGGATGCAAATTATGTATGATAATGGAAATGCTAGGAAAGCGTATTTCTTTCCCTCAGTACTCAGCTCCCCATCCCTCAAGGTATGGTAATCATCCCCAACAGTAGAAGCAGCAAAGTCACACTGGCCTGGCATTCTAGTAGGGCCAACTGGAATTCCTGCTCTTCAAAGGGCACCTTGTGTGCACTGTGTCCAGTCTTGGAGCTGGTTCATGTACCCACAAGAGGCACTGCTTTATCACAAAGATACTCTCAGCTTCTTCCCTGCACTTCACCACAACAGGAAAGAGGATTGAGACAAAGAGAGAGGAGGAAAATGCAGAATTGGTAACCACAACGCTGCTACCATAAGCAACAGGAAACTCTAAGTGAGGAGAATATTTTCCTTTGCTGTCTGTGAAAGGACTGAGTAACCTTCTCAAGTCTTCTTATGAGCATTATAAAACACTCTCCAATGGCCCAGGAAAGGGAAGATCTCACCTCATCTCACTTTGGCGAGTCACAGTGAAGGGCTGGTCACAGCCTTTTTCAGAGGGGTGCTCACTCTAAACTGAGTATTTCACACTGTCTCGGATACAGTTTCGTATGGAGGACACAAAAGCTGGACATATTCTGGGGGTTACACTGTAACTTTAAATAAGAAACAGACATCAGCAATACAGAATTATTGACATAATTTTTAATAAAAATATATATATTTATAGTCCTATTACAATGAAGTATGTTGTACAAAATAGAGAATTACAGGAAGCAGACATGTCTTTCAAGTTCTTAGGTTTTATAAACTAATTACTATGAGCTGGGGATGCTGTTTGGTTTATTTTAAGAAATGACAGTAATAGTTTCTGCAGACTTTTGCAAACAAATGTGGAAATCTTTAGTTAATATTAAAGAATTTCTTCTTGACACAATGTCAAACAATTACTTTCACAGTAAATCTTACAGAGAAAAGTAGAAACTCAACAAATTAATTTTAAGCTATAAAAGTTTACAGGAAAGTGATCTCTAAAACTTACCATCAGTGTCTTGTTTAACAATATTTCTTTGCTTCTGGAATATCTCTTTCAAATGGACCAAAATAAAATCAGTATCTTCACACTCAAGGTCCTGTTCATCTTCTGAGGTATCACTGAGAACTGTTAATTTTAGGGTAAACACATGCAAAAAAAATTGAGTTCAAAAAGGGTTAAAAATCAACTTACAAAACAGAAAAAAGGCAAAACTGCATTCTGGTTTTTATTCTTCCACTGAATAAACATAAACGAGAACTCTTTATCAATTCAATTCAACATTTTCCATTACAAGAATAGTCTAAGATGCTCTCTTTCAAATCTTCCCCTCTTCTTTAGTATTATTTAGCTGTCCTAGAAGGACATAGATCCACAGGATTACAGAAATGTTTCATTTTTGTTCCCCCTCCTGCCACCCCATGGTACAATTCTTGTTCATATGGCTATGCAAACAACTATACAAAATATATACTTTTCTTCTGTGAACTTAAATTACACCCATTGCCTCCAAGTATGGCTTTCCTTTCAAACACATAATTCCAGTATTGTGTTGGAGCTGGCTTGAGTTAGTGGCTTGTGTTGGGGCCAAAAACACCAAGACTGACAAAATGACAGGAATTCAGAGCTAACATTTGGTATGTCTTGGCAACATTGTTCGAACTGTGAATGTTTGTGAGCTTTATAACCTAAAAATGTTACAATAAGCATAATTTCAAATGGGTAACATCAAGTTACTTTATATCCAAGTCTACAGGAAAGGATATCTTAGACAAAATATGAACACATGAATAAAGCTACGGATAGCGTTACTGTCCCTTATTTCTCTCTGGGATCCCAGACTTTCTCTCTAGATGATTTCCACATTTCTTTTCTGTAACACCAGGTATCAGTACACACTTCCTTGCAGGAATCCCAAACCTACTGAATAGGAAGAAATATTATCATCCTGTTAAAAAGCACCATGTGAGAAGATATTTGCTAGGCACTGCAGGAAAGAATAGAGAACTAAATGAAACTTGTTTGTCAAAAGAAAAATGAAAAAAACAGTAAGTGCTTTAAGCTTAACACATGTTTTACGATGAAAGCCTGAATGATTATTTATTTTTGGTTTTGAACAAAACTTACAGGCATTAACACTTATAGGCATTAAAACCAGCAGGTAATTTAGAGTGACTGGGCAGAAGCTCTACTGTAGGCAAATTTGACTCTATTTTTT
This sequence comes from Platysteira castanea, assembly GCA_013397175.1. Classification (NCBI taxonomy): domain Eukaryota; kingdom Metazoa; phylum Chordata; class Aves; order Passeriformes; genus Platysteira; species Platysteira castanea. The sequence continues at coordinate 2,508,712 of VYXC01008459.1, read as the reverse complement.
TTTATTCCAGAGACCAGATTTTTTAGGCAGCAAGTAGAAAACTTTGTGCATTAATTCAGTATATTAATGTGAAGCTAACACTGTACGCATGCTCTATCCTATAACATAGGTTTTGTTACTTTGGAGAACAATGACTTCATATAGTCTGTTCCTTGGAATAACAATCATTTCCTACCAAGAAATGATGCACCTGTCAGGATCAGCCTGGAAACCTCTTGCATAAAGCTGTTCACTCTTGTTATCACAGCAGGGTGACTGTTAGAGGAATGGATTCCTCCATTCTTCACATACGTCTCTCCTGACACTTGTCAGAAGAGCACACACTCCACCTCCAGGTCTCAACACTTTAAGTACAGTCTGGCATGAAGAATCAGGGAAGTTTCACTACACGACTGAAATTTCTACACTCTTAAAATGCTGAAAGATGACACTGGAAGAATAAAAAATAACTATGACACAGTTACAAAAAGTTGAATGGACTGCCAGAAATGTGTCCTGTTAACTGATTTAGAGACTTGAACATGTAAGTAAATAATGACGGGGTTCAGATGATGCAATAATAATTCTCTATCCTGTTTTTATTCCAAAGTTTTACAAATATTAGCAATATCTTCCTCAATTTAAAAAGGAATTTGAATCCCTATTATACAGAAAAAGAAACAAAACACAAAGGCTACCCATGTCACACAATACAGGCATAAGAAAAGCAAATATTCTGACAAAATCTCCATATTAATGACAGAGACAATGGCTGTCTGAAAACATAAAGAAAATATGGTTGTTAAAAGAAGAGAACCATCTTTGCAGTTTGCAACAATTACTAACCTAAAAAGGATTTCAAACAGTCTTCCTTGTCTCCTACCACCTCATGCTCATGTATTTTACGTTTTATATCATTCTATTTAACAGCATATTTTTCTTGATTTTTTGGATACTGATTATTTTTGCATTTTCTGCTATAGCCATTTATTCAAATGTGGAACCAAAATCAACATTTCTAATGAACATTTAAAATTATTCCATATCAATAAATGAAATTGAAAGAAGAGAAAAATCAACTTTATTTTGAAATCTTATCTTCATGAACAGTGAACATTCCAAACAAATTTTACACGAGATATTAAAAATTATTTACTGAAACACTTGTCAAGGCCTGGAAAAGGCTGCTCAGGGAAGTGGTGGAGTCACCATCCCTGGAGATATTTAAAAGTGCAGTGCTGGGTTAACAGCTGGACTCGATGACTTGAAAGTTCTTTTCCAACCTAAATGATTCTAGGAGTCTAAAGTATGTATTTTCCATATAAACTCCATGCCAATTAACATTTATTTATTTGTAAGCATAAACTAAAAGAGTATAAAGCTGTGAAATGCATTATTTTCAGGGTCAAATTGGTTCTGTTTCACCTACAGAATTAACCTATAGTTGCAACTTCATCTTAGCACTAATTTTATGTATTATAATAGTGTATCTTATGATAGTGTATCTTTTTAAAGAGCTGTTCATTAAAGTGATTCTTCTTTTAGAAGACAAAACCAGCATGTGATTATCCATTTATTTATGTTTTAATATGGATCCAATCATTATGAGTATCATTTCCAGCAACATTCATTGTGAGAGGAAAAAAATAAATTAATACACTACTTAATACACATAATACACTGCTTATGCTGCTATAATTTGGCCTAGCACAAACACCAATAAAGTGTCAGGCTAAACCATCTGCAGGCAATTTTCAATGATATTTATATCCCTGATAATTTGGTTTCCTGAGCTTTAAAGCATTAGTTTAGTTCAGTTCCTGTTTCAGCTGAAAAAGCTCTGATACTCGTTTGTAAGGCCTGTGATAGAAAACATGTGTTGAAGATATAACTAGGCCAGGTTTAAAACGCATAGAGTTGGAAACGTTCAGTGTATGGGCACAATCTTTCCATAAATTTTGCTTCTTGGTGGTCCTCTTGCTAGGATCAAGTGGGGAACTGGACTACTGATGAACTTCCTGTCTTCCTATTTAGTCAATGCAGAATTGAAATTTCAGCACGGGCCAGGTCAGACACACCAATGACTGCAGAAAACAACCCACCTATGAACACAGGGGACAGTACCATGATAGCAACACACAGAGGATGAATGCTTCTGTTCTGAGAAGCTCACTGCTGTAATCTTATCTTAATTTCCCCTTAGGTTTGTAAAATAATTATTATAAATATCTAAGTATTTCTAGGAGAAACTGCAGCACACAGACTTAGCTATTTTCCTTTGCTGAATTATCCCTCAGAGGATAAAAAAAAATAGAAAAAAAAAGGAGTATTTATCCTCAGCATTGTCAAATTCTAGTAGAACATTAACTGCTTTCCTACTCTATATGGCAGAATAAGTCCTCTGCTTGCTAATTAAGTGAAGTACTTTTCTTTTTTCCTTAAAATTGCCAAACCTAAGAGTTGTTTTGGTATGATATTTCCATCCCAACAAGTAATCATTTCATGGTGTTCCCTGCTCCATTCCAGTAAAACCTGTTTTCTAGCCAAGGCATGAAACTCAGATCTAGAAATGAAATGAGAGATCACTCCTTCTTACTGTGGAGTGAATCAGTGATCTGTGAATAAATAAATGTTTAAAAGATTTACAAGTAGCTCCAACACTTCAAATACAATCAGCAGGTATCCTGTTCTTCCACAAATAAAATGAATATTTAATTTAGTAATTATTCCATTTTAATGACGATTGACCTTCAGGAGAAAATGGAATCAAAGGATGTCATTCATTCTGTATAAGTAATGCACATACTATCTCAAGCAAAAACATTAGAATAAGAAAAAATTTTATTATTATGGAATTGGACAAGACTAATTTATATTCTTTCTCATATGTATTCACATAATAGCTGCCTGCTAGATCGATCGATCGATCAATCTATCTATCTATCTATCTATCTATCTATTTCTGGAAATTCTAGGGCCAAGGAACACTTTCTGCAGCTCTTGCACTCTTTGTGGTACTCTGAATTCAGAAAGCAGCAAATGTACTACACTACATTGCATAGATACATGCTTTTCAGATTCATTAGTGGTAGAATACTGCTGATAGATTCTCTCTCTGGCAGAACAAATTTGTTAAAAACAAAACGAAGAAACAAACAAACTCCCAAACCAAACCCCAAACCACAGCACTAAACCAACATTAGGTGAGGTTGCAATGCTCCATGCCACATGAACCCACACAGGGAAAAAATAAGATCAATTGTCTCATCAGAATGCAGTTATTATTCCTAGCTGAAGCAAAATTTTTCTAGTTAGTTAGTTATGTATTAACTTCTCAGCCTAACCTGCTCAAAGAGACAAACGACAAGGCGAACCACAAGCATTATTTACTAAGATCTATTGTAGAGTTTTCTAGCACTAACATGTACCTGTCAGTGAGTGGATCTGGCTTTAGAACAGACTTGAGATACTCTCTTTCTGAACAATTATCTGCCTTATCCACATTTATCACTGCAAAGCAAATCAGAATTACTATTAGTATCAAATGTTTTTTCACCTTTTAGACGAGCATGAGGAAAAGAACAAAGAAAAATAAACATTTCTTTCTTTTTTTCTAAGGAAAAGCAACAATGTTAGAATCAAATTTGAAAGGTCATGTGATCTAATGGTGTGTCACTGGCAGGTTTATGTGCACGCTGTCAAAAAAGATACAAGCAGCATCTAAGCATGCCACATAGCTGTCACTTTCTGTTAATGGCAATAGCACTCATGATTTTAAAAGCCAGTGGTCTTTATTGCTTTGTATTTGAAGTGATTTACTGCATTTTCTTCCACTGAGGAAGCCAGTGATAATGATAATGTATGGCAGAGTGCTTGTCCTTTTTGACAGCCTCAGTAATTTAATCCTCCTTTCCTGCCACAATATTTCAATAAGAGAAACCTCTAGACCAATGGACTGGAGAAAATCCACAGCCTGGGGAGTGTGAGTGAGTGCTCTGAAAGCTTTTCATTGTTTTAATTTAAAATACAAACACAAGGATCAGCTTTTAATTTTTGTACTATTAATATGACCTAGAGCAGAAGTTAGCCTTGGTTTGGAAAATATACTAGAAGAATGAGAAGCAGGGTTTTAAGAAATTCTTTAAGTAAAGTTTTTGGACATCTTTTATTAGAGAAAGTAGCTGCTTGCTTGCAAATGGTATTAGTCTGCAAATATCAGCAAACTACTGTGAAAGATTATAAAATTGAAAAAGTGTTAAAGAAATTTTTAAAAAATTAAAGACATGAAACGGAAAAGGTTTTGCTAGGATAGAACTAGAATGAATATAGCCCCCCAAGAATCAAACATAGCTCTTCAGAAGAGTTTTCATTTGGTTTTGAGGGGTGAAGGTGGAGCTAGAAATTTGTCTGTCATTAAACTCCAACATTTTTAATATTCACTCTCTTCTAGTTACTCTGCCACTGTACTCACAACAATTCTTTCTCACCTTCCACATCACAGTAAGGTTTCCTTTTCCCATGCACAGACAGAAATCTTTAATGTATCTCATACTGCCTTCTGCTACCCAAAATAAACTTATTTGTATGAACAGAAAGTATCAACTCTATTAAGGAGCTGAGAGTATTGGAATACAGAAGTATGAGGAGTTACGAAGGCCTAACTTCCTTGTAGAGGGATTTATTGAAGGACATATCTCTATTAGTCCTAGGAGGCCCATTTTCCAGAACTATTGATTTTTCAGTTTTCTCCAAAGCTGTTCCCCAGCTCTCTGGCCAGCAGAACTGCTGTTAGGAATGGGTTACTATCACAAAACAGCCAGTGCAGTTACTTAGTTGTTGCGTCCTTCAATCAAAGGAATTTGCAATTTTCCACCTTTTTCTCTACTATCAGAAAGCAAAGCACTGGCGTTCTGACTTTGAATCCTTAGTTTCCACTCACAATTTCTTACTTTCTTAGGTTAAAAGAAGCTGTTATTGTCATCTGCTGTTCTTTTGGACACATGGATGACTTTCCACATGTGCTACTCTCATGGCCAAGTGCTCCTGAGGCCACCACAGGAAGTGATGGGGAGGCAGCAGGGAGACAGATGGACAGCCAAAGAACTTCAAAGGAAATGCCACATCAACAGATTCTTCCCTTTCCCATAAGCATCCCAAATGGAATTTCCTAAATTTACTAATAATGCATCTAAAAAAATTTTAAATGCAAATTATTAACAAACTTAAAGAGTTCAAATTCATTTCATTCAAAGGAAAAATTCAGACTAGTAAGTAAAACATTCGGCACAAGAACTCCATTCAAGTCTGGGGAAAATGATTAACCAGAGTGAAAATATATTTTTAGATCCTGATGAATAACATGCTTTCATAGCACCCCTTAGTACTGCCTGAACTTAGAAGCATTAACACTGCTGCGAGGCATGGAACATCTCATATTTCTATCCAATTAATTGCAAAAATAATTCAAAATTAACTTTTGACAGTTTGTGTCTAAGATTATAATTTTAAACTTAGTCCTAAAGAAGTACTAAAAGCTGAAGATTATAATGACCCTGGAACCTTGTAAGAAATCTTTGCAATTCAAGACATTACTCTTCTGTTATAGCCAAATTTTTTCATAGTTCACATTCTAACAAAATGAAACGACTACGTGATGAGGCAGATTTTCATCACAACGGAGAAAACAATGCTCCACAGTATTGAGCGTTAATGTAAAAAAGGAATAAACACACAGAATTATAACAATGTTTCCTGATGCAAAGCCTTAACATTTGAGGAATCCACCTTTTAGAATAGGGAACTTATGAAGTTTATTTTTTATAAAAAAGTACATCCCATCTCCTTTCCCACACCTCTTTTAGTTCTTTTAGTCTACTTCCACTTGTACTTCAAGTTGTTCAAATAGTCACATGTTCACCCAAGAGAGAAGTTTTTGAGAGAAAAAAGCTTCCCAATTAAATTGAATATAAAACCTTTGCAAGGTTTCATCAATCTTTCTTCTATTCCTGCTGCCTGTTCTTTAAACCACTGTATAATTTGGCAAGTTCCACTGTTCTCTGAATTTATGGTACTGTAATGTTTGGAAGCACTCTTGGGTATTCTAATAACTCTTTTCAGTGGTAACAAACACAACAGCTCCTCTCAGTCACTATGACCATCGGGAGGTACAACACCTACTGTCATGGGCAGCCAGGAGGTTTGCAGCATAATCCTGCACTGTATAAACTCCCCATTCCAGTTTCCACTCCAAGACTCTGGAAGAAAGAAAATGATCTTCTAACCATTCTCAGTGAAAAAGTCATAGTTGAAAAAACCCAATTAATGCCAAATTACATGCTTGAACCGCCTGCGAAAATGGAAATTCATGGGATCTTGTATGTCCAGATCACTGGAACTCTACTACACTGTTTTTCAACAAGGTTCTGTTAATCTCCTGTATCTCACATGCCAAACAATGACAGTAAAGAATGTGGAAAAGGTATGGGAAAAACTTCAAATGTTTTTAAAGCAATGAATCTCATGAAGCCTTCTGTAGCAGCTAAGATGTTTTTAGAACAGTCAATCTGTTCCAGTTACAGATAATAAAAAAAGCTTTATTTATTATAAGAATTAGTGATTTTTTTAGATTATTTATGGACTTACCCCGATTTTCTCCATGCAAAAGTCTAAAAGACTATTAGTTTCCTTCTAAGCTCAAAGTATATTTCTTTCTACCCATGCAAATCTCGTTTTTATTAAAGAAAATATTCAATTAACCTCAAATATTCAGCATACTCAAATCTAATTAGACATGAATAAGAGATGCAGCAAAGCTATAGTAAACACACATGCAGATTTCATTACTATTATCTTACTGGCTTCTCAACTGGCATTATCAAAAAGCAGACTCATTAGGTTTTTCCCCGTATATGCAAAACTAATCTTGAGTAGAAATTAGACACCCAATTATCTAAGCAAACCTCTGCAAATAACAACCACATTAGTATTATGCTGCACAGTACAGTCCCGAAGCAATTAAGACCAAAATCCACCTTTTTATATTGATTTGTTGGGATATTTTGAAGTTCAAAGAGTTTTATAATCGATACCCAAGCAGCAAATAGAAAAATCAAAATTGCACAGCTAGGTTATGATTAACAGAAAAAAGACAATACAGCACTACTGGATTGGAAAGCCTTATGAATTACAGTTTCTCCAAATCATGATGCTATTTTCAAATATCACAGCTTGAAATGTATTGAAGTTTCACAATTACGTGAAAAGTCTGAAATTTTATTCTGTATTCATCATAACTTTCCTGCATTTTCAGGTAAACTTTGCAGAGCAAATACCTAAAATACTACCATGCTTAAACCATACCTAGCATACCCAGGAATCAGAATATTGTGTAAGACATTTATACCTCCTGAATGCTTGTGATATTCAAAGCAATGAGAATTCAATAAGCAAGAGAACTTAAAAGCCTTATGAAGCTTTTATTGGCTTATGGTATTATTTCAACAAGGTTTCGAAAAACATTGTTAATTTGTGTCTGCCTATCTAGAACATTTGAAGAAGTGTCTACAGAAGCTAACGAGATGAATATTGTCCAGCTCATAAAGAGAGTTTTTATTTATGTAATGTCTTATTTAGCATATGATGCCAGAAATCCCATTTGTTTGAATGGAAGGAAGCCTCAGTGAATGCAGGACTGTGCATGACTATTGGTTTTTTTGTGAGTTTCTTTTTCTTTCCTAAGGCCTTATAAAGATCAATGTCCTTCTTGGAGTCACAGAAGTTAACAATTGCATTGTGTGTTGACATCAACTACTTTCAACTGCTCATTTGTTAGAGTCTAGGATATGCAACATGCAGGATTAAGTATTATGAAGTAAATAGCAATGTATTAGTATTAAATACAGTTGAGTAATTTCCCATTAAAAAATTTCTTATTAAAGGTGCACTGAGTATTCACAAGTGATGATCAAGTCCAATTACATATTTTCTCTAACTGTATTTCAGTTGTACATGGTGGGATAGAATGTTTTTCTTTTGCTGTATCATGTATCAATAGAAAAATTAGTTCATCATGCTCTTTCAAAAAAAAATTGGTTATATAAAGCTAATTTTAAAATGTATGCACTACCAGCATAGTTAAATATATTGCAGTTCCAATTTCTTACACAAGCCTACTTTTGTTTTTAATTTTATACTTAATAATTGCATCCTTATCTCAGTTCTTAAAAACCATCATTAGTATTTCCCAAAATATTTGGAAAAATGACAAATACAACCAGTACACAAATAAATGGGAATATAATATACGAGAAGGAGGCTTTATTGCAGGCATTTTCCTAAGACAGAATTTAAGGGAAAGAACCCACCTGCTCAGGGATAGGTGGCACTCACCAGTGCTGTAGTTACAGTCACTCCTGGGACCACCTGTTGGGTTTGGAAGTGACAACGGAGAGTCCTCTGCAGGGAAATTGCTTCACCTGCATTCTACACACAGCTGCTGTATTGTTTCATCTGATACAATCTGTGACTTAGTAAAACCAAGTGATGTAATTTTAATTCAGATTTTTCAACTTCCTATTTAAAAACAAAACACAAAGCAAAATAATTATATTGTGTTTCCTGAAGTGTTAAAACAAACCAAACATACATGTGAATCGTCGGGTAGTTTGTCCAATTAACATGGATTGATTGATTTTGACATAGACACAATGAGAATCTAAACCTCATGGTTTGCAGGTAAGAATATTGTTGCAACAGATACTGATTGACATTTGATGTTTAAAATATTTTGGCAATAGTCATAGCCTACTGGAGATTAGGTTAAGATTATCTTTATGTACTAGTGCTATCTGAACCACTAATTTCAGTTGCCATTATTTTTAGCAACACAGCAAAGGTAGCCCATAACTGCTTGAAAAAGTTTCAGTAACATTAGGTATCAAAGTTTTCCAAATGGAAGAGAATTGTTAGTGCCTACTGCAGACTATACCACATTCAATAAAAATCCACCAAATCACATAGTAGTTAGGCATGTAAAGTACAACTGCATTTAAATGGAATTCAACTTCAGATACTGAACTTGACTAGTTAAATCAAACATACCTTTAAAAGTTAAAATTAACAACTTCATAAAATCAAACACATTTTTTCTTCGTCAGAGCTTTTCTCACCCTCTTTAAGCAAAATACGTTCTTCTCTTCCTTGTAAAATTGTCTCACACCATTCGGCAAGGTCTATAGTATTGTGCACAGATACACTGTAATGTTTATGTATTTAAGTATGAATGTCAGACTCAACAGAAAGTCACAAGTACTTCCCCAGGTAACTAATTTGAAGAAAGAAAAGCCACTCTGGTTTCCAAAGTGGAGTATGTAGGTGAGCATTCAAAGACAACATTCTTCAAAGAGCAAACACAACATGTTGGAGTACAGAAATGTCAAAAAAAATTCTTGTTACTTCTTTCATTTCTTTCAAGTTCGTATCTTTATTAAAAATATTTCCCCTATGTGGAAATATTTTGACAATTTTTGATTTTAAACTTAAATCACTTCAAGTATTAATCATATTCAGAAGATTAGCTTTCTAGATTCAGTGTTCCAACTGCAAGTCAATATCCTAATTTATTATGGAGATAGCTTACATTTCCCCAACAAATTATATGATTAATCAAACTGAAAAGCAGGTGTATCCTATTGTAAAAATATCCATCATATAGAACAATTTCCATTGCTGTCAAGTCCTTTCAATATTTGATGAAGTAATTTTACCCCCTCTTTTCAAAAGACATTTCCTTTTATTATGTATCCTAAGACACTTTAACTAAAAACCCAAATCTGAATATTTCAATAAGGTTGTTTTATTATTCAGTAGATTCATGGAAATTTTACTAGGATGACAGAAAAAATTCCACACTATTCTGTCTCCACTAATACAGGTACACGGCTTCAGCTGGCAATATTACTGGGATTAGCATAGAATGATGAAATATTTAAAGGAATTTTTTTTTCTAAAATCTAATAAATCAAATGACTGCCAAATGTCATTAAAGTGATGGTCTCTGACTTGAATATGCTTTTCATATTCAAATTTGAAAAGAAAGAGATGAAAGCCTGGAAAGGTTACTCAGTTTCAACTAATAACCTCAAGCACTCTACATTCACATGCATAAAAAATGAAATTGGCTCTATTGTCTAATTTTACTTCAGAAACAACTCTTTTCTTCTTGCACTGAACAGATGTATTAGCATCTGTATTTAAAGGGATATGCTGAGTGGTTTTGTTCACCCCAAAGTATTTAGCAGCTATGTCAGACTAGTTTGTACACAGACAGTAGCTTATGAATCAAGTCCAAATACAATATCCTGTATTATAGTGTATTCCTTTTACATATCTTAAAATTTCTTTGACATATTTAACACTTGTAATTGCATACAGTAGGCAAAGAATATTACACTTTTTCAAGGCTAGTGGGGTAAATGCAGGTATTCTGCTTTCTAATTTAAACCGAAACAAATAACTGAGTCATACTATTAGAAAATTATAAGAAAAAAATAACAAATTATCTTGGAGCTTAACAGTCAAGACTATTTTGAGTCCCAGTTTTGTTGATACTAAATGTGAATACAGCATATACAACGGAGAATACAAGCTGATTAAAAGATATATTTACAAATAAAAATTATAGAACTGCTTAAGAATAGCTTTAGCTATCATGTCATATTTCATCACTAATACAGAACCACTCACATTATGTAGCCATGCTGAAAATATATGTAGCATTCAATATATGATAGGAATTCATTTTTAAACAGCCATTTATATTTCTATGATGCAGAGTGAAGTATGTTATTTAAATCTTTTCCTAAGCTGTTATTTTTTAAGTCTTGGTCTCATTTACTAGGTACTGTTCAAGTGAACAATAGATAGTTTGTCAACTACTGCCCACAAATAATTCTATTTAATGGGAATAAAATTAGTCTTTATATTTAAGCACTTTAAACAAAATAAAATACAAAATTTAACCTAACACAGAGAATGGGAAGATATTAAAATAAAGAATAATAAACGTTTTCAAAAATGTCTCAGAGAAACTGGTTCAGTGCTTTCATTTCAGGTGAGGAAAACAAAACATGGGTAAGATATTTAGTCTATGTCAAAATGCTTTCTCTACCATTTAATACCAACTCTTTGTAATTAATGCTACCCAGAGACTTGGAAGAATCACTGAACTCCTTCAAAAAGCTTTAGAATTAGGGTAAGTACTAAATGCAGTGGACATTACATCTGAATTTGAAGTCTTAACTTTTCTCACCTTTCTGATTTCTGAGATTAAAAAAACATTGGTTTAATTCTGTAATTAGTCTTGACTGCAATCTTGAAGCAGCTGTATATTCCATATTTTGATTTCTTTTTTGGTCACAATAAAAGGCTAACACTTTGCTGTGAAAAATAAAATTCCAACTGTCTCAAATGGTCAACAACAGTATCCCACAGAAATAAGTGCTTTAAAAAGTAAGTTTGTGCTTTCTGCACAGAACAGCTGAGTTGAAAATACCTTGCTTATAGGACCAACGTTCCTATTTTTTACCTCCACAGTTTTAACTAATATATTGCCTTGAAAAACTCAAAGGGAACTTCTAAACTGTATAGTCAAATTGAATCCTCTATCTATCAATGTTCAAAAACATGCATAGTTTACTCCTTAGTATTTTATATATTTATTTCCAGAGTCCACTTATTCACTTCTATTTTAAGCAAAGAGCATATAAGATAAACTACAAGCTATTCTCCAATAATCACAAGTAATCATCCATTTTCTATCAGTATTTCAATCACTATGAATATTGATTAACAAATATATTATTGAATGAGAAATAATCTTCTTCCTCTATCAAGCGCCGAATTCCTGTGATCATCTTATTAATAATGTCAGAACACAGCCACAAAGAATGCTATTACAGGAACATCAATGTAATTCAAGTGTACAGAGACACAAACACTACTCATTAAGTAATTATGATTAATAGGGCAACAAAGAATCATATACACATAAAAATACATACTGCAAAAGAATTATTCTAGTCCTGTATGCAGTGACTTTTCATGTAAGGAATAACATCTTCTGTTTCTAACTTTTCCCCATGCTGATGTAGATGTGAGAATAGAAAGGGATACAGAAATGCTCCCTGTTCCTTCTCCACACAGATGGGACTTCCCAAAGTGCATACACCTTAGACTCTTGCGGCGGTCCCCTGTCTTGCCACTATGGGCAATGTCCCCGGCTAGCTCGGATAAGCGGGACACGCCGCAGGATGAGGCCCACCCTTGCCCGATGGGTCAAGGGGCGCAGGCGGGTTCGGAGCCAAAAGGCTCCAGGCGACGGTCAGGGAAGGCGGCGAGGCTCAAGCACGAAGGAGAGAGGGAGAGTCCAGACACTACCGGTAACGTTCAGGAAGAGCGGTTTATTCCTAAACTGAGGTCCGGGGGCACTGAACCGAAGATTACTGTGTGCACAAACTTATAAAGGGAGGTGGTAACAGGGGGCGGAGAAAGGGTACAACCAATAGGAATAGGGCATGGGAGGAGTAAAGGGAGGGAGCATAGTATACAACATCCAATGAAATAACATACAAGTTAATGACATACGGAACAACGAATGGTGCGTCGAGTAAAGGTGAACTTTCCAGAACAAAGGGAGTGGGTTTCAGGGGATTGACATGACTTAGGGGTAGGGTTTTGGGATTGACATAGAAGTCTCTGGAAGTAGAGGAGGGGTTTGGATGATGGATGGGGACTTGGGGGCAGGTCATGACTTTATTAGGGGAGTGGGAAGGTTGAGGGGAGGAGAGGGAAAAACCATTTTTATTTTTGGGGGGGGTTGGGATAAACCATATGATAACATGTAAATTTATAACTACAAAGAACGAGAAAAACACACCCCAACAGACTCTCCCTGAGACTTGGGGCAGAGAGCTCTCCTTGTTGAACAGCTCATTTGGAGGTGAATCCCTGCTGAAGAAGGGAAAGGCACATATAATCTTCCCCCAGCATCACTGTTTTGCCATGTGCCAGGAGAAGAATGAAATGGCCCAAGATTAGCACCATAACAAGGTTTGATGCAACCCCTTCAGCTCTGACTAGAATTAAGAACACACGGAATAAAAAAAATCTATTTGTGACAATTAAGACAACTCTGGTTGTTTCCAGACCAGAATAAATTCATATTTAATACCTTCAAAGGCATGAATTACTTGCTACAGCTTGAGCCAATTCAGTGATTAGGTGCTGGCTCTCTATGCAAATCTGTAATGCACCAGCAATGTACCCTTTTTCTCCCCAAAATGACAATTTTGAATTCAGTATAGAGCATCAAACACTTTAGAAAATACAAAGTTCTTGAGGGAAGTGTAGTTTTCCCACTACAACCATGACAACTACACATCTGAACATGAAGTCACATCTGCACTTTGCTCATAACAGAACTTTTGATCACCTGAAATAGTGCTTGCTTTCTCTTCAGCTTGCCTCACAGCCCTTCTGAACAAAAACCATAAAGTTGTTCAGGGTTTCTCCTTAAGCAGAATTGGTTTTAAAGATTTGGTTTTGCACCTTGCCCGTGGCACTGCCTCAACTAACAGATTTTAAAGATAAACTGTTTCTAGGGACGAATAAATACAGAAATATAGATATATCTAGACCTGTTTGATTCGTGAGATATAAACTTCAATAATTTTGAATTTTATTTTCCCCTCAAGAAGCTGGGAAAGCTACATAATCAATAGTGTTACTGTCCTGAACTAAGGTACACCTACTCCTGCAGACTGTCTCAAAGAGAAAACTTCACTTTTTAAAATGTTTAATCACTCACCTTTGATTGTTCCATCAGAAAAATTAAACACCAAATACCAACTCTATTGAATCTCAAAGCCAGTTAGCTACACAGGTACCAACTAGTCACACAATTAAGTAATTCAAAGGTTGTGAAAACTTACAACTACCTTTCATTTCAAAGGGAAGCATGATCCTTAAGTTAAAAAATCATGAAAGGCATAAAATTCCGTGAGGAAAAAAGATATCTGCACATTTTTGGTACATTAATACACACCAACATTTAAGTTACACAAGATAAAATAAGTAGCAGCATTATGTAAGAATCTAGTCCAAGACAAATATAATAGGATTTCTGCCTTTTGATATACAGCTGTGCATATATTTTTCTATATGTAGATCACAGACTTCTCTCTTGATTTAAACAATGAATTAAATTTCAAAAATCTGTACTTGAAAGTTAATCCATTGAGGGAAAAAGTACCTCTTAGAATGGGAAGAAAGCAGAAATATCAGTATATTATCTTCACTTGTTAGGAGTGCATCTGTAGCAAAAAACTGCATCAAATTGCACATTTTTAATGTAGTTGGGATTTTTATTTAGAGTTTTAATACTTAGTATTTGATATTGTGTCCTCCCCTTGTCATTACAGTATTGTGTGAGAACAATACAGACCTTCAAAAATGAATAGAACTTGATTCTTATAATATGCATATTGTGAAAAAATGATGCTTGGTGATATTTACCACAACTAATCAAACTAAAACTCAGTTTCAAATCCCATCCTTTGCTTTTTAGACCTCCAGTTAGAAAAATACATTCTATTTGTAAAGTCACCATAACTAACTTCCATGTCCATAAACTCTGTTAAACAGTCTTTCCAGTAAGCAACTGAGGAGCATTTGTATTCATAACCTCAAAAAAAGTTACCAGCTAGGTTGAGAATGAGTCCTGCTGATGCTTTTCCTGTGGGCTTAAACATTCAGCCTTAAATCTGGCCTTCTACCTTATTTTATATTCTGACTAATTAGTTTTATTTGTTACCTAAAAAATAATGGGTAATGACCTAAGATTCTGTAGTTTTCAATAATTTTAAAAGCTAGTGTTTGGTGTTTTTTGGTACTATTTCTCCCTTTTCTTTCATTTCTTCTATCACAAAGAATGACTTGCACTACACGCTTTCAATTACAGCTTCAAAGTGTATTTGACAAGGGGTAGAGAGAAGTTGTAAATCCATCATTTCAGCACAGTCTACTCAAACTTCTGTCATCTCACACTTCATCAGTGACAAAACACAGCTTAGGTATTTCCGAGATTCTTGAAAATTTTTTTTCTCTTAGTTTCTAGATTACAGTGACCCCCATGGCAAACAACCACCTTAAAGATGGAGAATGGCAAATGGTTCTTTTTAATTTTAGACCAATCAGTAGCCTTTGCAAGTACTGACTACAAAGTTTAATAAGTTACTTTTATCTTCCTCTGATAAGATGGTTCTGTTTCATAGATTTTATTTCTTGTTTTATTAAATATGCTGGTACAGCACTTTTACTTCCCCAGTTTCTTACAAAAGAAAAGCACAAAGCAACAGAGGTTAGTTCCAGACAGCACTAGGAGAATACAAAGGATTAGTATTTCTGGCACAGTAGAATTCAGCCAACTCAGTAACACAGGGTAATACTGAAACCCTAAAATTTAATTCTCTAAATTCAGATTAGATATTCACAAAACAAGCCAGGTTGAGGAAAAATACTGAACACTCAAAAATCTCTCTGAAATACACCAAAGACAGTCAAGTCCTACAAAAATAAGTGTAAAGAGAAATCATATCAGCCAAAATTTAAAACTGCAATACAATATCCAAATAATTTCCTTTTTTTCAATGAATATGGCTAGAACATAGATGGAAATACACTATTCAAGTAATTGTACTAAAAACCCCATAAAAAAAGGAATAGTATCTATTGTTTTGCTATACATAAGCTTGAAGCTTTACAACTTCTCACGTTAGCACAAATATGTGTCCTTCCCCAGAACCAAGAGCAATTGGTATTGCTTTGATGCTGTTTAAGAAAGATTTTCATGTCAAAGTTAGTTAGAACTTGAGATCTTAACTTACAGGTACAGGTAACGACTGCTATCAATAAATTGCTACTAGAGCAAGAGAATGCACTTATGGTATCTGCAAGAAAACAAGAGACATTTACAGAAAAAACCAGAGCACTACCAAACAAATTGTGTTTGCCAGTAATTATCTTCTGGTACATTTTAAGACAACTTCGAAATTCACGGCAGTAAATTTTATTGTGAAAATTAAATGCTATAAAATTTCCTGTAAGGATATGGTATAGATGTGGGAGTGTAAAGGAGGAGGGGATGGAAGAGAAAAGATTCCTTTAATTTTTTTTTTTTTTAAATATAAAGACCATGCCAAAGAAAATGCAAATTCCCAGTTTTGATGTCTATTTTGAGGATCTGAAACAAGGCTTTTAATCAATGTATTATACATCAAATTGATAATGTTAACTTCTGATTATTCAAATGTATGAAATATTCATAGAGAACTGTCCAAACTTTTACATTTCTCAGACTTCTTTTCTCTATTAATTATCATGCCTGGAAGCTTTTTAGTAAAAGCAGCAGCCATCAGCCTGACTGAACCTGACAAGCTAGCAAGGCCCAATTACACTGGCACTCTGTGGCACTTTGATGTACTGGAAACGAAAAGAGATAGGGGCAAATTGTATAGCACATTATGTTAATGACTTGATTTAATCCAGCCACTAAACTTTATGTAGCCTGTTAAAAAAGATGCTAACACTAATTATGCCACTTTGGAAAGGAAAGAAGGGGACAAGCATTTCATACCGACAAAGCGAAGCTCATAAATGTTGTAAATGAAATGAAACAAAATGAAGTAATCTATGATTAATCATACATCATAGACAAGAAGAAAAGAGAAAGAAGCAAGTGGTATAGTTAAGTACTGGAAAATCTGTTAGATACCCTTTATGATCAACATATCTAAGAAATAACCATGAACTGTCTAATTTGCAACATGCAAAAAAACCCCAGTATGATCTTAAATGGCTTAAACAGTTTGGCATACAACTCAGATTTAGAGGATAATTAGCATAACGATCTCTAAAAAATCACAAGTTTTATTTACAGTGTTTGATTACCAGCAGGATATTTATCTCAAAAGATAAAAGGCAGTGATTTTTAATCTTAAAAAAATACAAATTCAATAACAATTTTGACATGCTGTATTCTATAACTAACCCAAGAATTCATATAAACAAATGCATATTTTTAAAATCCAATCTGTATCAAATATATTGTTGTCTTAATAGTTCAGAGGTTTTATTATTTTATCTACCCTTCATGAACATGCATTTTTTGTTACCAGAGGAACAGACCAATGCAGAAAGGTAGAAATTGATGAACCTGAAATGAACCTACACACAAAGTTCTCTCAGAAGTGCTCTTAAATAATTGTGATAAAGTAAAATACATGATGACTAGAAAATTACAGAACAAGTGTATTATATTTTGACTTAATAGAGATGAGTAGCAGTCATTTTAGTTCTTAAAATTACAGGTGACAATTTTTTAACATTATACATATAAACAACACAATTCTGTCTTCAAAAGTATCTTCTGTATCTTCCTGAAGAATATATGAGTGAAAGCATTTCTAAACCCCTTCTAAAGCTTAAAAAAAAAGAGAGCAATATTTCTCATACAAAGAACTGCTTCTTGTTGCTAGTTGCTTTGGAGGATGTTTCACAGCCTTGAAAATAGCATTAAAAAAAAAAAAATCAAGCTACCTCTAGGATATCACACTGCAGAACATTAAAAACCGTGAAGTCTGATAGGATCTAACAGTTCAGCCCTGGTCCTTTAATAGAAGGCTAAGACAGATTAGAAAAGTATTAACTGTTAGAAGTACTGTCACCAATTTTAAGTACTAGTTTTATATTTTTAAAGATTGCTCAGTCAAGGTTAGATCAAAAAGTATGAAATAATACTTTTTTTTTACAGAACTATCCTATTGAAATACTGTTCGAAGTAAATTTTCCAAATTTGTATTAATGTTGGTTATTTTGTATATATGTCTTCATGCTAATTAATTACTGGTTTTAAGAATAAGTAAAGAGAGTATCATTAGTGTACTTGCCCACAAATGGTAATAGACAAAGAAGTACACTGAAGTGATTTGATTCTGTACAACTTTTCTGAACACTGATGTCAAATACAGCAACCCTACTCTTAGAGGGCATTTGGCTTAAAATACATTTTTTTTGCTTGGCCAAATAACTGCCACAAACATTCTAACTCAGCTGTTTAATACTGGTGGATAATGGACTTGAAATAATACAGTCATTGCTGTCTGGTTTTATTGATTCAACAGCATCATCATTTTGTCTATCACCTTGATCTGAAAAACATTAAAAGGATCAATGTGGTTAAAGCCCTGTATGGTTCATCTGAGACTTGCTGAGGGACCTGATAGCAATATATGTGCTTTTCTAACAAATGGAGAGTAAGTGCCAGGCAAATCTTCTCTTCCTTGCAGAAGATTAACACTGCAAATCAGTGACCTTTAGAGTCATCTAAACAGTATTTTTTTTGTGGTTTGTTAAAAAAATAGTAGTGTTTCCCAGATGAAAGTTGAGGACTGCAATGATATAAGTCCTGTGATGAACTGAGGTATGAACAACTGTTAGCTTTATACAGGAACATGGCCTGGATTTGTGGATTTCCTCTGACTAGGTTTATTCTTTATGTTATGCACACATAAAGAATAATGTATCTTTCCTTAAAATAAAAAAATAGTTCCGTATGCAGGTGGATTATTTTTGGAGCATTCTGTGTTTTTTTCTCTGAAGCAAATTACTAACACAAGAGGGATTCAACATCATGTTTTTCCAATTTTTCTAATGTATTCTTACGCAGAACCTGCAAACAAAAGAACATGAAATTTTAGCATTCTGCTTGTGCTTTTACTGTAAACTTGGTATCACGGACTCGGTTTATTTCAATGCTAAACAGTTGAAGCTCAGAGGTGGAACAGGATGACCTGCCTTTTATAATCTTTAAATAGATCTGACTCTAACAACTTTAAGTCACGAATATGATAAGACATACTGCCCCTCTCTCTGTCTGAAAGGATTTCCAATAGCAGAATTGGCTGTTATCTGTAGACAAAAGGAGCATATTCATTAAAATAGTCTTTAGAACAGCATAGTTCTAAGGGAGAATATAAAGACATTTAAAATAGAAGCCAGGTTTCCTTTAATATTTTATGAATCTAGGTCAGATACCAGATTTTTGCATTCAATTACAATACCGTTTCCATTTGGGAAGAAAATAACACCACCATATCCACCACCCAGCTTCAGCTATAAAGTACACCAGAATATAATTTCTGTCATGGAGCTTCTAATAATGAGGCAGCTCCCACTGCTAGTAAGAAACGCTTAAAAAAATGGAAAGAGACATAGATTTATTAACAAAATACAGTTACTTATTCATAAAAATGAAGTCCACCTTCTGGTTCCAATTCTTCAGTTATTTCTGTCTCATTTCCAGAAGTAATTGATGTTTGGTCAGCTAACTGCTCCTCTGACAGATGTGAGAGCTTTTCTGTCTCCTGTTAAATTTCTTCAGCCATCTCCACCTTATCATCTTCTAGCCTTTCTTGTTTAACCTCCTGTCCCATATGCTACATAAAAAGATAAACTTACAGTCTTTTTAACACCCTTTGAATAGTAAAACCTACTAAAGTTCAAAACTTGAAGAGTTACAGCCTGTATTCATTATACAAAGCTTTTAAACGATGATATTGCTTATGCAGCACAGGAAACAATGAGAAGTTGTCAACTGCAGTAACAAATAATTGATACAGTAAAAAGAAATTCTCTAACAATGTATATTTGTGAAAACATAACTATTATAATCATTTGGTACCTGTCAACATATATACAGCCTCTTAGATTTCCGGATTCATTTATATTTCAGCTCTTTCAGTTCTACAAGACTCAGTTAAAAGAAACAAAAGAAAATAAAAAAACCCACCCCACTACCATCTTATTCATTTAGCAATTTTACAACTAAATTATACAGTATTTTCTGTTTCAAAAGCAAACTAATACAATATAAAAAAGAATCAGCCTTGTTACACAGAACAAACATCCTCTAAGGTAAAATGTCATTAGAGCAGAACTTACTCTGAGGTAATCTTACTCCCTTGGTTCCCTTTGAGTTCAATTACATACAGTAACACTTCATCAATGGATACCACACTGCAGGATTATGTCCAGGATGGAAACTTAGTGATGACCGAAGTCAACCACCTTAAACCCTAGAGAAGGGAGGCCCAGTGCCAACACCTGCACCTGGGCACCTGCCCGCACGGGGCACCTCCCAGGGCTCACAGACCCTCAAATCTGCCACACTCGAAGGACCATTGCTGACAGCGCTGATCCCCACCCACACATTTCCATAGTCCTCGAGGTCTAAACCCTGCTTGTTGGACAGCACAAAGGGATTTGATGTGATTTATTCACTGAACCCATGCTAAGTACTTTTTAGGTTGATAGGTACCTGTACACACACAGAAATAGGTGCACACATCACTTTACCTGTGTATGTGAACTGATTATGGTATGAATGTTGCTATCTCATATCTATAGCTAAGTCATCGTTATAATTGTAGCTAACCCTATGGAATCGCTTGGTAAATGTTAAAATACTCAGTGATTAAGTGCTGCTAAACTTTTGCACCCTTATCTTTGCATCCATATCTTGGCACACTTACCTCTCTTCACATTCCTGACTTTAGTATAAATCAATCCAAATTGCTTCTAATTTGATCTTCCTTTGTATGCTTTAATCTGTGTAGTAAGTGAGCCTTGCCAACAAACTCTGTAGTCATGTTTTCACAAATTCATATTAAACCCTGCTTTTCCCAAAACCTTTGATAGTGGTTCTTTAAGTAGCCAAACCACTTGTTCACAATACATACTTACCTATAGTCCGAAGTTATTCCATTTGTTCATTACTTCCCCCAGCTATATATTGGTAATTTTTAGTGGGAAGGCAAAACAAACTCCATCCAAACAAGAGCAAAATGTGCAGGGCCAGATGCTGGACTTTCATGTGGGTCCCTTCCAACTCAGTACGTTCTACGATTCTGTGCTTCTGTGAGATGATCCCATTGTGATCCCTTCCAACCTGAACCATTCTGTGTTTCTGTGAATGCTTCTGCATTAGCAATGAAAAGAAGCTGTAATCAAATCCTAGATACACAGGCCTTGAAGGGTATTAGAACATCTACTCAAGCTGCAGCAACTTAACTCACTAGCAATTGAAAGTGTAGTACCCCGGTGACACAGTTAAGAGTACAAGAAGCTATTAAGTGCCAATCTGGGGAAGGCAAAGACTGCCACTTAAACATTATGCCCATAGGAAGGACAGAAGATGGAAAGCATTGCCTAATTTTCCACATTCAGCTTAACCAAACGATAGTACAACCCATGATACTTTCATGCTCTGAACATAATTTTAAATTTAGCATTACATAATCAAGCTGTCAGTAATAACTGTCAATATGTCATAATTTCATATTAATGTAGCTTAAGGTATCTTTATTTATTTTAGTATCACTTAAGGTCAATTTTGCAAACATTTGCTGTGGTCAAAGAAAATGTTTAAATATTCAATTTAGTATTAGATGTCAATAAAGCTACTCAGAATCTTAATGGTAAGCACATGATGAACTGAAGCCATACTCATAAGAAGAATTATTCACAAAAAGTTGGTCTACTTCATTCCATTAGATTGTTCACAGAAATACACATTTTTAAAAATACACATATGAAGAATCTGTCAAGTCTAAAAGTATTTAGGTTACTTCCTGCCTGTGCTCTTCTTTGGTATAGTTTATATATTGCCACAGTATATATCACAGTTTTGAGATACAAAAAGAGATTGCAAAGTCTTAAATATTCACTGAGAAATTGATGTAGAGCATGGGAAAAAAACACATATGAAACTATGTCTTCAGTAGAATAGAAGGAAAATGTATTATTGTAAATGCACACAGCTGCAAATAAAAATCAGTGTATACTGAAAATATTAAAATTTTCTGCATTAATGAAGTTGAAAGACAATTAAACATGGCCAAGGGCCCATACAGGCTTCATGTAACTCTGTACAGTAAATAGAATAGTGGCTTATAATTTGAGAAAGACTGTCAGATGAGCCTCTTTTCCATATGAACTTCCAGTGCAGAAGAGAGAAGAAACACTGAATAAAGAGTAAGTATTAACCCAAGACAAAAAGAATAACTACAGCTGAAAAAATATGAGCCTCATTCAGCATATAATCTGTATTTGGTCAATTTTTGTACTTAATAGCTAGTCATAAGCTTAGCATATTGTACAAATGTTCACTTAAAAGGCAGCTTTGAAATCACCCGCAATAGAAACTACACTTCTCTGGGCAATATTCCTCAACTTCAACATAGGTATGACCTCACATCTTGAGAAAATATTAGACTTCTTCAGGAAAATACCTCTTTCTACTTTGATCTTGTCAAGGATTTCATTTTTGTCCGCTAAATCAGATTTGATAGCTGTCTCTAGTTTAGCAATTTGCAGTTTCATTTGCTGTTCCTTTGATTTCCATTGCTGTTCATGGGTCATACAGAAGACACTGTAATAAAACATATGGCATGTGAAAAACTTTTAGAAATCAGCTTCAACAGAAAATAATAAAGAAAAAAGCTTTTAGTGGCACAGAGACCACTGTCATCATGTCTTAGGAATTAAGTAAACACATGCTGGTCTGCTGCTGTTGAAACCAAGGCGCCTTTCTCAGGCTGCGGTTAAAAACATGAAAGAGTTTGTGGGATGAGCAGAGGAACTGGCCTTAATTTAGAGCTCCAAAGTCAAAAAGTTGGCAGCATGCAACATTTGTGGGACTAGAAAAGGAATTCTGATGCATATCCCAGAGTAATCCACAACTCAAACCTCAGCAACTGACAACTAACAAAACCATTCTTTCCGCATACAAAACCTCTTAATGTAGAGAACTGGGATCATCCACCTGATTTCTTTTAAATCTGTGAAACATGCAGAGCATAAAGTCAGTCGCCCGTTCAAAGAAAAACGTTGACCACAAAGTGACATCAGTTTTCCCATACTGTAAAACAACAATTCTGATACTGATTAAGAAGCACATTTAAAGTAATCTTTCTCCTACTTTAAGAAATAAAAACCAGAGGTGGGCCAAGAAATTAGAATAACTATTTTGCCTGTAACGCATTATTTACTTGTAAACTACCAATCTATGTGCAATAAGGATTGCATGGACACAGAATTAGAACTGCTGAAACCACAACAAAAACTGTTACTTAGATTAAAACAAAATTAAGTACATTATATAATTTACAGTGTAATTCTCAGTAGGCAAAAAGATAAAGCAATGCAATGAGTTTCCATATAAATTAGAAGTGAGTGGTATAGTCTTCATATCACTATTTTTCAATACTTGCATTCTTATTTACTGGAAAAATGTCAATCTTAACCAGGCACAAAGCAGTTTATTCACTTTTGTACTATGTGAAAAATCAGTAATTGCAGGGTTTTGTAAATGAAGGTCAGTTCCTCAGCTCTTTACTTTGGTGAAGCTCATCAGTTAACAAACTTTATATTTTACATACATAAATGTATTAAAAATCTTCTGATATCTATCTATTTATCCACCTATCTCTTCAAGAGATCTATGTAACAAGCCTTGACCAGAAAAAGAGGAGACAGAAACGCTGCAGAAGGGATAGCTCACATAGGTTCACAGACTCCACGTGCTGACTGAAAGAGTTCTGAGTACCTGTAAGTGCATTTATAGTGCATATATTTGAAGAATGACTTTAAGATTAAAGAAATAAAATATTATAGCATAAATTTTAAACTCTAAAGTTAATAGGATTTATATTCCTGATATGTCTTTTTCATTAAAAAATTGTATTTCCCTGTATTTTGTCATTTTCTCATACTATATCTAACCTATGCACACAGTTCTCTAGTCACAGAGCATCTTAGAGTGTGACTGTTTTTACAGCACACATGAATTTAAACAAAGCTTCTAAGTCCTGCAGTAATACATGCACCACTCTCCTATAATTTTGAAAATAATATGCAGGCAATATAATGCACTGAACCCACTACCATCCACTGTACTGCAAAGGTACAGAAGAGACAGTGTGTTCTTTATTGCTTAAAGTTTGATTGGTTTCTATAAGGAAAGCATAAATCTCTCCAAAAAAAAAAGAAATAGCATCAGTTTTCACAGTTCTGAAAATGTTTTCAAGTTTGAATGATTGCAACACCCAATTATACGTGAGTTCATCAGCTTTATGTACAATTACTTCACATAAGGCTGTAACCAGGTATTATTTCAGTTTTTCAGAAGACTGTGCTGGGAGAAAAATCATTAAGCATTACTATGATGGTCGTTATGAATTTAGAAGTTTAAGTGAAGAACATTTTAGAAGACAGGTTTTATCTGAGCCCATATAATGCTAATGTTTATGTCGGTTTGAATTGAGTCCACGTGTGTCGCTTTCTTCTTTCAAATTTTAAGATTACTTTTACTTGAATTCATGTGGAATTTCTTTCATATTTACTGTATTTCACTGCAGTTGGAGCCATCTGTGTAACTATAATGGTCAACCACATCTGGTACCATTTCCTTTGGAGAGAGTTTAAGCATTGGTAGATTTGCATTACAAGGTCATATGAAAACAATTCCTCCAAACCTTTTATACAAATGAATTGTTTTCTTGGATACTGACTAAATAATAAGAGTCAACTGACAAAGTCATACTTGTTCTTTGCAAACTTTTCAGATCCAGTTCTGCAGTGTTGCCTTCGGCAAAATTCCCATCAATGTCAAATAAATTTCCCAAAAATACCTTTAGCAAAGAATGGGTTTATGCACCTTTTCCTCTGTTTAAAAAATGAAAAAAACCCCAAACCCCATTAATTGGCTGTCACCTGTAGACACTGGCCCATCCACTGCTAGCACAGGTAAGCTGTAGTAAAGTTGCACTGTTCAAATAGGCAACTGAAAAAGCTGGCCATTAAATGGTAGTTATATAATCCTTCTCTAATTTATTGTTACCTATACCTATACATGGAATGATGAAATATGAACCAACATTTACATGAGAATATATGAAAAGAGAGATCATTTTAGTAAAAGAAATACCATAGCATAGACTACTGTGCTATAATGGAAGATTATTTCAATTTCTCTACTTAAATATTTTTTAAGTTATCCCATTATGTTTCTAAGTAGAACAGAACATTTCAAGCCAAGATTGTAAGTTAATTTCTTAGTAAGAATTATTTCTCTGAATAATGATAGAGAATAAATAAAAACATAATCAGAAATATTTATGACATGATCAAATTTTGGAGAAATCTATAGCAATTAACTTAAGTGACAGACAAGTCACCAACTTCTCCGTACAAAACTCTAAATACTGTGATTATACAACTGTTGCATTTCCTAAGTAAAAAAAAGTTTTAAACTGTTTGTTCTCACAGTTTTTTACTACTATATTTTTAAGTTCACTGTAGATCATATGAAAAGTATGACAAATATTGTAAGCATAATATGAACAAAATTTGATATCACTCACATTATGCTTAGTCATTGGTATTTTTTGACAGACATCACACTGACACGCCAAATTTTAAGAGAAGAAATAACTTGGATACGAGAAAAGACTTCAAGGTCTACTTTCTGCAATTATTAGCTCTAGGATATGTATCTTACTTTTTAGCCCTCTTCAGTGTAAAAGACAGCACAGGTTCACAATAAAGGAGAAGTTCATTTGAAGGTCATTTTTCCTTTAATGTGCTTGTGGCAACTGACTATAATTGCTCCTTTTCTGTACCAGAGAATTTCTGAATCATATCTTAACAATGTATTTCCATTTTCTTTTTAAGCACTACTGATAAAACTTATACATCTTATTATGTATAGGAATCTTTGTAAAAACGCATACGAACCTACACAAAAATTGCAAGCAGAATCAGGAGAAGTGAAATGGTAGCTATTACCAAAACAGCCAAACCACCCCTCAAAAATAAACACTGGAGAAGCTGTCAAATATCCGACTTTATGTAAGTTCATTGAGACGTGCTAGAAGAACTTACACATAAAGTTCGAACATCACTTTTTTCAAAAAACCCAAAACCAAAAACCCAAACCCAAAACAAAACCAAAAGAATATATGTCTACCAAAATATAATCTTCTTTCGGTAACCCTAAAAAATCTACTAGAAATTCAAATAGGAGTTTTTTGAATTTATGTTCAAAATAAAGTGACTCCTACTTACTTTCAATTACATCTTTTAAGAAGTAATCTATTATTTCAAAAGAATTAGAACAAGTATGGGAGCTGGTCTGTTTCAACAGAGCCAATGAAATACAGCAGAACCCCAGGAAAGTTTCCATATACACAGTCATATGATGAACTGCAGCATGAACATATTTACATGTCTGCAAAACCACAAAATATGTATACAGACATTACAGCACACAGTATATAAAGATCTATTAAAAAAGGACCAGAATCAAATTATCTGAATCCAGAAACCCTAACTTACCTTATGCAGCTTATCATGGTTTTCCTTCAAGAGTTCATTCTCTTTTTATGGATTGTTTATTCTTTCCTGTAACTAAAATGAAGAGGGAAGTTTCAAGTAATGCACAGCACAAAAGGCAATCACAATGAATGTGTGAACAGAAATAGCAAATATTTTTTAGGCAATGTCAGGCTATTATTTGTTCTTTTAATACAACTGTCTTAGAAGCTTCATAAGAAGATAAATCTACATGGATTTACATTTGGTCCAAAGCCTTTTTCGTGCTGTTTATATGAAGCTGACACTAGCATGTTGCAGTTGATCAACAGTATCTATTCACATTCTGTCTTATGCAAAACAATATAAAAACCTGGAGCATCACATTTTAAAATTTCCTTTTAGTAAGTGAATATCAGTATTAGCTAGTGTATGGCTTTTGCATAGAAAATATTTTTATTGGCATTATAGAAACAACACACTCTTGCTTCCAAAACACTCACTAAAGCAGGATATGGTTTTAAAGACATGAGATACCTAAACTGAGAATATCTACTCTATGCATTACAACACCTTAAAGGTTTGGAGGAAATATCTATGAGGTAAGCTTGGTAAACTTGGTTCATGTAAAATACATTTACAATAGGCAAAACAGGTGTAAAACTAAATAGAAGTTGCTACAAAATGCAAGAAAAACCAAGGAAGTTTGCACACTCTAACTCCTCATACACTGAGGAAAATGGGGAAAAAACCATTTGATTTTTAGCCCTGTACCTGGACAACCTGTTAGTAATGGCAGAAGTCTCTGGGAGTCACTAGACAAAGAATCAGAAGTGACTGATTTGAACTTCTGAGTAAGATGTAACACTGTACTATAATTAAATCAGGTTCAATGAATACTAAAAACTAGCAATACATGATCAATAAATCAAGTATTATAATTCTTTTTCTAATAAACCACTTGCTTAGTACCACAATTGACATGGTATCTTATGCTTTAACCTCAAATATTGTCCAAACACTGGTGTTTGGACAATGTGGCACAGGGACTGGGTGTGGCTCACAATTCCATGAAATGCAAACAGCATTTTGGTCAGAAATTTCTCTTCTGAATAGCATAAAAATATATATAGTACCAGGTCAGTCTTCTACATATGTTTGAAAGCTCTATTCATATCTCCTCCATTAAAAGGTATCCCAACATTTTTATTTCCCTTATCTGTATGTACTACCCAAAGTAAAAGATTCTAGCTCTTGACCACAACCTCACCTCTTCTGCCATCTCTCTGTTTGGAATAGTTACTGATTGCTTTATTTTTTGAAGATGGAACCACTTGAAATGCTCCTCTTTAAGCTGTTGGTTCAGTTCAGCACCTTTTGCTAATGAAGCATCCTGGTTGGTCCTCAAGTTCTTTAGGCTCTATGGAAAGGAAGGAATATCCAGAAAAAAATGAAATAAGTCACACCTAGTAGAATGTTACAACACTGCATATTCCAACAGTGGTCTCCTCTGGCAGTATTTAGTGTATATATTCTCAATGTGGTCAACAGGAGACACTCTTGATCCAAGTAACTGAATGCATGGCCAGGGGAAGGTGGCACTCTTGGTGCTCTCTGAACATTAAATCCTCCATTCAGTCATGATGAAAACGACCAATAGATACATCTGTTAAGCAATTAAAAGATTTTGCTGCGGTTATAGTGGTTAGACACGCTGACCAAAAAACACTGCAGCAGCAAGCAAAAATGAATGTTGACCACAGTTATGGTAATCACAGAGCTTGCCACAGCTCTGTTAACCCTTAATTGTACATATATAATTGTCTCATAATCCTAATACACTCAGTTCTATTTTACTACTAGTAGTACTTTAAAGAGGGACCTCTGATTTCTTTTACATTTTCATTTTGTCAATGGACTATATTAAGGCACATTTAACCAATTTTAATATTAAATGAAGGATGCTGATAGAACCTCTGTTTTCAGAATATTAGTTAATACTACAGTGGCTACATTCTACAAATGTTTTCATAAAGCCTCGTTCATTAAGAATTTCAATGTAAATCACATTCAAAGTATGACTTGAAACAACAGAGCCCACAAGCCAATCTTCTGTTTAATTAAAATGACTATATGAAACTTTATGCTACATACATATATGAGCATGAATAATGCAGAATAAAGTTAGCTTCAGCTTTTTCAATATACTATTTCCTACAAAGTAGTTGAATAGAGAAGCTGAATCTGAATCCTGTACAAATTGTCTAGGTTCACTTGCATCTGAATATACAAGAAACAAATAAAACCCCCTTGAATACCAACCACCAACTTGATCTTCAACCTTTCATATCTCATTTCTAAGTTAGAAAATATCATGGAGAATAAACAACATTAGCAGTTAGTCTTATTTTACAGAGTTAATAAAGTGTATTGTTCATCAATATATACCAATCTTTCTTCAGTGCTCCTCTTGCTCTGTCCTGTATCTGTGATATCTATTGCAGTAACTTCAAAGAATTGCACCTTAGAAATAATTTTTTTAGTCTTCATTCTCTTCATATTTTATTTTCTTTCTTATCAAAATCACAATCCTTAAATCTATAACTCTTCCAACTGCCCAAGTGAACTCACTTTTTCTTTCCCATCTCTTAGCTTCAATTTTTTACCTGAAGTTCTCTTCCATTTTAACACACAATATAGGAAGAAAAACAAATAAACTAACTAAACACCTTGGCAAAGCTCCTTTCACAGACAATTTCATCCTTATCTCTTTCCTTAATTTCCAAAAGAAATAAAACCAAATCCATCAATAGTATTTTTTCTGCTGAACGATCTCATTAAAAACACTAAAAGCATCCACCCAAAATGTCTCCTTGCTTGCACTTGATTCTATTCCTTCAGTGTCTCTGCTACTCTCCTGACCATTTTGGATTAGCTTTCTACATTAATTTTAAGGAGACCCTAACTATAACCTCATTATTTATGTATTTTTCTAAAATACATTCTTTACCTGGATCATCTTCAACATCTGACTATTCTGTCAGCCTTTTTTTCTCATTATACACAAACTGTTCCTATCTTGCTGTCCCTGGAGTATCCCATGACTAAGGGCATGACAATAATCAGGATGATGATTTTAATTGAATATATCTAGCCTGGAATTTTATTTCTTTGGGAAACATGTCTTGATATTGTTGTCAGTCAGAAATAACTCATTTAAAGAAAATGGTTATATAAATACTGCACAAATGAACACCAACTTCTCTACATTGCAGTTGTGAAGTTGTACCAATCATTCAAGGGAACTGACTCTCTTTAGTATTTTAACCTGTAGTTCCACAGACTAGGATATTTCATATTATAACTTATGACACACTGAATACTCAGTCTGTAATTGAAGCAAATAAATTATCAATGGGATCAAATATATACTTCAAAACAGCCAAACCTCCCCCGCTTTATCGAAGACTGATAAAGTGAGGGGGGTCTGGTACCCCTTTTTTGGTAGGTAAATCAGTATATTTAAGTCAAAGCTCTCTCTTTAAATTATCAGGAGTCTCTTTCAGTAGCCAGACAACTCAATTCATTCTTTGAATCTGTTTGGGATGACTTGGCAGATGAAATCACTAAGACCTCCTAGACCCTTCTGAAAAAACCCAAAATTTAAGACTAAAAATCCTTACTCTATTTGGAGCAGCTTGAGAGAAATGTAATATGTGGTTAATTTTCATGTACTCAGTATTGACTCAGCATCAAGAACTGTGCATATTTTTTTTTTCATTTACAAATCCTTATGTGATGAGAATATAGAAATGTATTGACCAAATTCCAAATAGCTCTCGAGACTGGAGAAATTTTCCTTCCACTGCTGAAAGAACACTGCTCTTCTCAACCAGCTGTTTACAGACCTATATAATTTCCACATTGTCCCAAATGTTTAGTCTTCAAATTTAAAATGAAATACATAATGAGCTTAAAAATACTCAATGAATTACCATATTAGTTTTGTTTTGAAAAATTGAACTCTTTTGCAAATCAGCTTCCTACAATATGTTTGGGAGAAGTTTTAGGGTATAATACCCAAATTAATTTCTTCTTCTATACTTCATGCTACACAATGTAGGTAAATAAACATGATGATACAGCAGCTTCAAATAATACATCAGCATCTTTGATTATTGACAGAAAAAAACTCCATCCTATAATTAAAGTGATTATTTTTTTTCCATTCACTTTTCCACGACCTGAAGCATTTGGTGCCAGTAGAATACCATTTTATGGAATTTCCTCTTGTAGTTTAAACGTATCAAATACTGCTAAAAAGAAGTGACTCAGCAACTTGTAACACCCGAAGGCTTGTATTCAAACATGCTGCAGGTGTGTCTTAACAACACAATCACTTAATATCTGTGTAGATATTCTTACAATTCTAAGATTACAATTACAAGATTTGAGGATGATTTGTATTAATGTAAATTATTATAAAATCCAAATAAATCTTTAACATTTGAAAAAGTAACTTCTCTTCCAATATTTATCTACTTCAGACATGTTGGACTTACTGTCACAATGCTATGCTGCTGCAAGAGAATGGGCTACTAAGCTTACACATCTGCAAACCAGCTGAGTACGTGAAATACTTTCCTTTTACTCCTCAAAATATCAAATGCTATTGTGTTTTGGCATTGCCCAGTTAACTGTCCTTACACAGAAGATAAACACAGTCACAAATCTGAGATCGTCCTCAAGAAACAGGCCTAACCCGATACTAAAACTATCATGTGTCTAAAACATGTTATCTACATAAATTAAACTTGTGGTGAGAATAGACAGCAGCACTGTCTCATGCTAGCTATTTAAAAGCTAATGTAGTGGCACGTTTTTATTAATCTTGTTCCACACATCAAACAAAAGGGTCTCATGCCTTCAAAGCCTTTTTTTCCCCCTTCTTTTTCAAGCAGGAGATTTTTTTTTTTTCTTTTTAAGTAGAAAAAGAAGCAGATGATAGTGAAATTTATGACGTACAGATGTAAACTCCATAGCTCCTGACAGTCAACATTAACTATTTTTTCAACAGTGAATGAAACAGCATTTGATTTAAACAGGTTTTAAATACTAATATTATGGAGCAAATTATTCAAATTCAGAAGTGAAAAATTACTTTTTATTTGGATCATTTCAATTCTTGCAACTATAAGGTCTAGAGAAAGCATGTGCAATTAATTACTTATTAGTGCATTGCATTGATCACCATTTCTTTATTTATTTAAATTAAATATGCCTAAGAAATGTCCATTGCATCCAGGTATATGAAAAAGAGCTTGTTGTTGCACAATGAGATCTTCTCAGATTTTGTGGGCAAGGCACAGTTAATCGAGGAAGACTTTGTTGAGAAGGATCATTTTTCCAGAAATGTAGTCACAAACCAGTAGAATAGAAAATGATGATATACACAGGCTTCTCCCTCCCAGGCAGGTATATTCTGCTTCCTGAACATCTGCCCAGATACTCTGACATTACTTAAAAATCGGGGTTATATAGAGATTTAATAGAATTAACTAGTATTTTTCACTTAAATAAATATTTCCCTCAAAGTAATGAGTAAGACTAAACTTGTACTGAGATAGGTGAATCAATATTTTCTTTAGTGCCCAGAAAGTAAAAAAATTTGCCACAGAACCTGGACAACTGGAACAGAAGTCAGAAAAAGAAAAGGAACGAATATCCCTTTGGAGGCAGTAACATGAATTAATGGGCAAACTGATCCAGTTCTATGCCTTCTACCACAACTGCAGAAATAAGGAACATGAATTCTATCCTTCCTTTAAACCTCATCTTCATGCTGGCCTTAAAAGTCTGAAATGGAAAAAGAAGTTAGGAGAAAAGTGACTCTTAAAAAAGCTAAGAATTATCTTTGGGGTTAATGTCTGAAGTACACTAAAGAGACAATCTCTTTTCCAGACCTCTTATAATTTGGATTAAAAGCATATAGAGTGGAGTCCCAATAGCAGGCTGGGGACCAGCTGTGTGGGAATGGGGTACTGATAGCAACTTACACCAGAAGGAAATGATTAAAGAAAGGATCTTGACCTCCACTGTACAAATTTATGCCAGTAAATCCCAGATGGCTAAGCTAATAAAATTGAGGTCTAATTAAACCACATCCCTTGCATCTTGTCTTTGCTTCCATATGAGCAGGTCATGGATACAATATTGAGACTACTCTTAAGGAGTCCTGATATTGTATTAACTGGATTAGTGGCTCAAAAACTTTACCCATTCATATTCAAAACTGGAAAACCAAGCAAGTAAAATACGTATCACCACCAAAATTCTCAGGGTCACTTGCCCTCAGTCTGGCAAAATAAGCAAAAGGCTTTTCAGCTAATTGTTCTCAACCACAACTAGCCAAGACAGACCCACAGACTCCCAAGGAGAACAAGAATAGAACAAGAATGTGCAGTACTATCTAATAGATCTACATACACCTAATAGATTTAAATAATACAGCAAATAGTTTTAATTCCAGAGTCACAATGCAGCAAAAAAATGTCAAAGGAATTAAAAACTGACGGGCAAATAAGCTTTCTTCATTAAAAGATCAAGTAAACAAAACACCAAAAAAACCGCACAAACACGCAAATACCTGTTTCACGAATGCAGTGTTTTGATGGGATGGTTTTGAAGATGTTTTTGGAATGTACTATGAGTTATTAAGTTATTTGAAGATACCTGGTTGGAAAATGATTTTATTTAGGATTAATGTTTTACCTTGCACACTGTGTACCATAGACATAAAACCACAAAGCTGTGGTTTTGGCTATCTTTCAATTATCAACAGTCAAGCTAATCGTAGATAAATTTTGTACCTAAAATGTGTTTATTCTAATAATCCATAGGCCAAGTTTGTCCCTTAAGGCAGATTTATACATTCCTGAAAGAATCCCCAAACAAACTCCAATTAAATATGGAAAAAAACCTTGATTGCAGCCACGTTACAATAATCATCTCAAGGAGTGCTGCATATAAACTCAGCTCTGTTATGTAGCTCTTATGTTAGACAGGAACTGCAGTGAAGCTGCAAAGGCAGCTTTAAAATATGACTGGAATTTTTGTGGATATAGGACTCAGGATAACCAGTACGTCCCTTCCTTATTGATGATGGACTAATGATTAACTTTGGCTGCTTCACTATTCGGGAACTACAGTTAATTCAATCATAAGAACTTCTTAAACACGTAGCAGAATAAAGAATGTTTTCCTGAAGGTTGACAGAAACCTAATCAAATGGTGCTGCAGCAAAGAGATTGGTGGAAGTCCAGTCCTTTTGGCATTACTCAGTTCCTAAAGAATTTCAGCACTGTCTTTACGTGGTTACGTAGCAGAATGACAGCCACGTGTTTTTTACAAAACACAAGAAAAAGCTGCTAATAATACCAAAATTCAAAGACAAGCTACAAAGATGAACTACGATGACCTTATTAGTCACCCAAATGTCCAGGTTTTTTTCTAGTGTTACAGGATTGACAGTTTCTTCTCTGCTGATATAAAAATTAAAAATAAGAATTACACAGAACGTATAAATCTAGTTTTTTTAAATGCAATAAAACAACTCGTAAAGACTGTTCTAGATAGCAGTTACAAGACTCTAGAGAAAGCAAGCTAATGAAAGTCTCCTAAATATATTGTGTATGTATCCCTTTAAGTTCTGGCTTTGGTTCATTCAGCATCAAAAATACATGACTTGGAAAACATGGGGATTAAGAGTCTTCCATGAAGTATTCTAGTGTCAAAATTATAGAACACACACTACATATGTACTGGTGGACATTTTTTTATTTATTTCCTAGTATCTTCAGTCAAACACAGTAACCCTCAAATACTAACGTATCTTCTATCAGGTTTCAAACTAGAAATAGACTATAAAGGAAATATTTCCAGAACTTCAAACATGAACTCACAGATAGTAACTTAGGTCAAGTATCATGGTTTGGATACAAGTAATTTGATAAACATAAATAAGGATCTGTAAAACTTTTTAAAGTCTGACTTTATTTAAAGATTGTTTAAGCTGAATTTGAAGTGCATCTTTACTTTCAAAGTCCTTAAAAGTTTCCACATAAATATGGTAGTTAACATAGAATTTAGATGTTATCTTCAGTTTCTATCTGCTGTACTTGAAGAAGAGTGTTTATACAAAAATGAAGCACAGAAGTTCTTCGCAACAGATTATTTTCAAATAATGAAAAAAAAAATTATAAATATTTTCCGAATTCACTGTAGGCACAGACTGAGAAATTATTTATGATAACAACTTCTTTAACCTATTTAAATGATATAAAGGAAATTCTGAATAGGGGAGACTTATGACTTTGTGAATAATTTAATAGCAAACATTATGATGTATTATTTATGGAGCACCACTGATGCACAAAAGAATGCTCACACATAATAACGGGGTCCCTCCTCTGAAAGGCAGTTAAAGAACTGACGACATATTCCTCATCCAAGAACTTCTACTGAAATCAAACAAAAAAGGAATGCAGGATCATGCCATAATAGATCCTTAATACAATTACAGGTAACAGTCTGAAACTGAAACAGTCAAAAAGGGGAAAATACATGCAAAACTGTAGAATTTTGCATGTATTTTTTGCAAAAGTAAAAGAAGAAAGAAGAAAGATTAAACTAATAGAGGCTTTATTATGAACACATTCTGCAGGTTTGCCTGACTTTGCTGCGCTGCACAGCTACATGTAATTTGCTAATCTACCCTTATACAAGGCCAACAGTTTTCTACTATTTCTAGATTCCAAATTATTCATGGGTACTAATGAACATTAAACTGCTTGATATGAACTTAGACCTGGATGACACTACTGTGTTCAAGTTCTGAGTATTAGTTACTAGATATCTAATAAGTCTTCACCTTAGGAAAATGTGTTCAAGAAATTGCATATTCAGAGAATTCAAATTACCAGAATCCCCTCTGGTTTGGACAAAGCTTCAAAAAGCAGACAGGTACACTAGAACTTCTGCAAAATTCCTGAATATTGTTATCTGAGCGGGATGTTCTGTGGACAACTTTTCCCTTTTTTTTAAAAATTACTCATGCTTTTGTCAGTTTAAGAATCTCTGCTTTAATCAACATGATTGCAATCCTAGCTCTGCAAGGGACATCGTAGATCTGGATCTGTTTTTATGACCAGATAAGTCCTCCCACTCTGTCATATCAACATTTGATGTGTTTTTCCAGAACCAAGTTACCCTCTATTATCTGGTAGCACTAGACCTGAATAAATTTATTATCTTTCTACCCTCTTTTAGTATTGTTAAGATAAAAACCAAACAAACTGATTTTGGGAATAAAACTGCCCAATTAATGATACGAAGTGTAAAAACATAGGTGTATTAAAATTGTCAAAACTTGCCCTACATATAAATTAAAGAGGCAAATTGGTAGGGACAAACACATTTTTTTATCTGTATAAAAACATGAAAATTGTTTCTGTTCTCATATACCTGAACCAATGTAATGAAAATGAAGACTGATGTGAGGGTGTGACTGGCCAGCAGCCTGATCCATAGCTTGTGGATGTTAAGGAGACAATTCTGCTGACTCAGGTTTGACTCGGGGCTGTAGCTGTTTGGTGGGATTTTTGAAACACATTTTCAGTTCAGTGTGTAAGTTAACTGAGTACAACTACTTCTAGAAATGTTCCTATGAAAATACAAAAGTTTTAAAGTGTAAGTTCCAAATGTAACTACAGTAAGTAAAGGATTGAGAGTGAGACTGCCTTAAGCAGTAAGTCTCGACAGTAAAAAGCACCATATAGATGGCTGCATTGTAGTATTTGCTTTTCAAAGTCCACACGTGTGATAGATTTTTTCAAGTCTGCAGTGCTGTGCACACATGTATCAAGAGACTAGTACAAACCTTGAAATTAAAAAAGGAAAAACATGTGCAAACAAACTGCAGATGTGAAACTTTGTTATAACACGATAACACTAAACTTTTTCATCCACTACTTTTATAACCTTTTAACATGTAGAGAAGTTATACTAAGGAAGTCCAATGATTTTAACTATTAGAAAACTTGCCTGATGGCTACTGTCTTCTCAAATATGTACTTTTGTTTAACCCTGACTACTGTGGATTCTCATAGTAAGGACTTCAAAGGCAAACAAGCTATCACGACTGCTATAAATAAGTACACGAACAAGGGGAAAGAACAATCTTTCTGCCTACAGGTACTATTATTGCCCACTGATGAATAAAAAAGAGTATGGACATGCTACAGTGAAGCAATTATTAGGGATACTGATATAAACCACTGTTTTTAATAAATGTGAATTATACCTTTCCTTGTATGCTCTGGCATACCAGCAGCCTCACCCACTTTTTTGAGACCACTGCTAATAAAAGATTGAACACAGCTGTATGGACAAGGCCTATGGCCTGGAATCTGGAGCTGCTGCTCAGCTGAAAGGAGTTTGCTGGGGAGGCTCTTGTTTTGTTTCTCAAGCTCATGAACTCTTTCTTGCCAATGCTCAATCCTTTCTTCCAGCTCCAGGCCTGACCCAGCCACTTGGGGCCGCCACCAACCTGTTCAGACTTTTTTTTATCATTAACAGGCTGTATTAACTTGGTGGTCATTCTGGGGAAAATAATAAAAAAGATGAAAAAGAATGTGAAAAGTCAGCATAAAAAGCATTCTGTTGAAAGGAATATAATCACTGTGAAGACTTCAGCATAGAACCTGAATAATAAATTTCAGGTTTTGATATAACTATTACTGCCTGTGAAGAACTCTTTGAAGATAATTGAAACCACTGTGCAGCAATCTGCTTTATAGCACTGACAAATAACAGTTTCCTAAGGCTTATCATTTAAGGTTAGTAAAGGGAGGACACATATTTACTCCATATGGTGCTTAAATGTAATTTTTAACGCATGACCTTATATAGGAACCTCTGCATGCCGTTAAGTAAAGTTACAGATTTGGGATGTGGTGGGGCAAACTATAAAAGCTACAATTCCATAGAACATTCAACTATTGAAAGAATGCTAATGATATGCAACATTGCAATGATATATAATTTCTAGTATTTTAGGATTTAAATATATATTTCATGTCTAAAGTAGCTAAAATATATACGTGGAGATATTTAAGAAGGTAATTTGGAAAAAGAGACTTAACAGTTCTCATTACCATACTCAATTTTATACTTGGAAATTTTACCAGTGTGCTTTGGAGAAGGAACGGTTAGCTGCAGAATATGATTAGATACAGAGGGTATGGTTGTCATCTGTCTTTAAAAGGATACAAATTTTGCTTTTGGTATCTCAAGACTTGTACCTTTGATTTCCTTTAGTTTTGATAAACATTTGTAAGCTAGAACAAAAGGCAGAGAGGGCACATGGGGGTGATGTAACACGCATGAACAGAAAACATACCCAGCAGTGAATGCAAAAACTTGGCATATAAAAAAAGAAAAGGTGGCTTTGATGAGAGAGACAAGTTCAAGACTTTACAAAGTCAGTTGCACATCTTCGAGACCTGTATCTGGTTTACAGGAAATCTATTTTTGAAGGCCCAGAAAGAAAACTGAAAATAAGGACACACTTCATTTGTTTAAAGGGGCTTGTTTTATTTTTTGTATACTTGTGGACAGAAGCTTCTACTTAAAAGAACAAAAGTGAAACAAAAAAAATGCATAATAACTTCAGGATGTCACAGAATGTTACTTGCCTGTAAGCAGGTTTTTTGTTTACGTGGATTTTTTTCAATGTTCTTCTACTGCAAATTCATTCCAAACTTCTAGTTAAAGGGTTTTGGCAAGGAATGCTGGAAAAGAAATTTAGCTTGAGGAGTTATTTCTCTGGCAAACACCGTATTTTTTATTTTCTGTGCCATAAAGTATTAATTCAGGTATTCCAATTTGGACATTCCACGTAATGTGGATTACGAGTGCATTTGGTAAGTCAACTAAGAGAAACCCAGGAAATGCTGTTTAGAATAAGCAAACAATTCATTTGTTCCACCATCTTGGATTTGACAACAGCCTGACAGAAAAGATGGATGTCATGCTGGTCAATTTGTTCCTGATTCACTGAATACTGAGTCAAAAGAGAAGAATGCTTAGGACTTAAAAAAATTATGAAATAGTCCCATCTACAGAAGCAATATTTTCAGCTGCCCTTTTATGCATCTGTTAGCCACACCTTGCTTGGATGCAGCATGATTTTACTCAGTACAGCACCATGTGAGCACAGAGTCACGGTGCTTTTGGATTAATCAGTCATCCTGCAATGCAGTAATACCATGAACAGTTCTGCTGAGCCCAGACTGGTTTGCCAGCACAGCACTAAGTTTAATAATAAGCCTGAAGTTGCTTGGGTACATTAACGATCACAGAATGACAAAATCAATTAGGCTGGAAAAGAACTCTGTGATCCTGAAGCCCAACCTTTGACTGAACACCACCTTGTCAAGTAGACCATGGTAGACCATGGCACCGAGTGCCACGTGCAGTCTTTTCTTAAACACCTTCCTGGGCGGTCCTTTCCAAGGTTTCATCGTCCTTTCTGTGAAGAAATTCCTCCTGATGTTCAACCTGAACCTCCCCTGGCCCAGGCTGAGACTAAAGGGTAGATGGCAGTCAACTTCCTGAGCGTCACAGAAGTACAAAAATAGGGTTGGAATCTCACTGTATAGACCATTCTGACTCTAAAATGAAATTGCTGATGAATCACTAGGCTTTTACAGCCTCTTCTACAGTTCCCAGAACACCTGCTGTACTCTGACAGCATAGCTCTGAACCCAAGGTACCAGCTCCAAAGTGACAGACAGTGCTGTACCTCAGTACATGGAGATCTAATACAGCCCACCACAAAGACATACATACACAGAGATAACCAGAAATTTAAACAAAAATTAATTGTAAAGAGTGATTTTTGCTACTGCTTTAAAAAAACACTCAGCAAAATCAGCATTTTTAATTTGTTGATGTTTTAAAGGACAAAAATATTAGCGCAAGCTAAAATAAAAGTATTAACCCCATACCTTTTCATTTTCTCCTCTTGCTTATTTGCACGCTGCTTGAGTAGGATGTGATCATCATGTACATGTCCTCCAGTTCTTCTTGACTGATTTGTTCCACAGCTTGCTGAGCTTTTACATTCTGTGCAGTTGATTCTACCCACACCAAGACAACTTTAAATGACTTTCAACACATTCAACAACATGTAGTTCAAAGTCAAAACTCATTTTGAAATACTGAACCCCCCTTACCTTTCAAGTAATTTTATATTTTACACTTGTATGAGTCTGTTATTTTTTTAGATTTATTGTCATTTTAATCACTTCCTTTTTCCTTCCTCTTACAGATTAAAAATAAAGCAATTAAAATTATACAGCAGGCTGTTTATATACTAGACAACACAAAGGTAACAGTTTAGCAAGTAACCAGGTTCTGTCAAAGCTACTATCTAAAAAAAAGCATTACCAAAGAGATGCTTTCTAATCTGTTCCAAAGTTAACATACTCTCTTGAAGCTTGAAAAGATTAACTCATAATTCTATAAATTTACTCAGATACAAGGCTAAGCCCTGTTGTTCCATTCTAATAGCAGCTGAGTAACATAATAGAATTGCATAGTACTTTTGGTTCCCATTTTGTTAAATGGATCTGACCTTGTCCTCAATTCAGCAAAAAAGTCCTCTTTTCTTCTGGAAGGATGAATGTTATAGCTCAATGACATTTCCACTTTTTAGCATCTCACAGCAACTCCGCTTTTATAACAAGCAACTTGAACATAGAATGGGTCACAGCATTTTTCACAATTTAACCCAGATTTTGAATGGTATTTGAACTTAATTTTGTGAGTGGCAACATCAGAAACATTTTTAGAAAGAAACTAAAGAAGCCTGATCAAAGCCTGTAGCTGTAATAAATAGCAGCTGGTACAAACCTTGTAATCCTTCAATTCCAGCTGGAGTTAGACCTGTATGTCTCACAGGCAGGTCCCCCACAGTTACATCAGCTGCAACAGGCATGGCTTATCTAGGGATAAAAAAATTCAAATGAAATTCCTCTTCATCTGTTATTTAAACTGAGACTAGAGTGAACAATACATATAAAATGAAGGGAAAGTTATGGCAGATTCACTGAAAAGACAGACTTGTGAATGCTCCTATCTCAACTGGATTGCTCAGAGGACAATCTAAACTCTCAAGTTTAATTTTATGCCAGTTTTAATCCGTTCACAAAATACACCTTTGTTGTGCAATAGCTCCATTTGTATTTAATATATGTACAATTAGCTTTCTGAAGTTCTAGTCCTGTTGGCTCCAGGAATCTTTGGGCTAAGGCTGTATTTCCAAGTGGATGTGGGAAGGGGACCTGCGGGTTTTTTTGTTTAGTTGGGGGTTTTTTAATTATTTGTTCATTTTAAGAGAGGTAAAAGCTTAAGGCATCAACTGGTAGATGAGTAATGCCATCTTCCACGTTTTGAATGGAACTCTTTGAAACAGGTGCTGGGGGTTATGAAGTCATTCCAGTGTTGCCTGGCATTCTCTTAGTCTTCTTTCAATCATTGTCATATAAGAAATTACTTTTTAAGATAGAGACTCTCCTATGAATGATTCTCATAAATCTGAACACGATTCTATCTTGAGGCAACAGAAAGCTTAGCTACATGACATAGTGAGATTAAGAAAGTATTAATGTGAAAAAGTATTACATTTGTTTTGGTGTAATATATGAACATACTTGTTAACAACCGCTGTTTCTTTCTTGTCTTCTGGTGCAGAAAATTACATGTTGGTCACAGAGTCAAGTAATGCTGAAGCAACAGGAAAAGGAAAGACATGAAGTCCTTTTTGTGAGTCCTTTGGACAGTCTTCCCCCAAAAACCATTGTTACACTCTTCAGGTGATATAAATCCTTCGTCAATCCAAAAACATCTAGGAAAGCATTAGGAAATTAACAGTGATGCTACTAGAGCCTTGCATCAGAGGGCAGAAGCGACACAGTATGATCGACAGACATCCCATGAAGTATCTGTTAATTCAACCATAATCAAAAGTGCTGCCTAAGCTATCTCTTTCTTCCATCATAAATAACTCTCCTTACGGCTTTGTTCTAAAGAAACAAAAGGGATTAATGGAAATTTAGTTTCCAACAAGTCAGTCTTGCTTTTAATCTTTTGGTTTTTTCATCACTAAAATTTATGATTAAATATTATTTCCAGATTTCACTGTTTATAAATAAACAGGAACACATTTTTCTTCCATGTGGAATAAATGTTTCCTTATCGTGACCATTGAAATGAACTGATCTGCACTTGCAGATCTGCAATATGGTTGCAGTTTCAATGCTGTCAGTGACAGAAACAGAGAATACTACTCTGTGATGTTGATGTCCACACCACACAGCCAATGGCACAATTGGCAACCAATGACAAATACTCATCAACTGGAATCCAGCTCAGCATCCTCAGCTCTTTTTGCATTACTCTTACAAAATCCTCAAAACTTTTTGTAATTTGTTAAATTACCTCTATCTGCAGTCATTGGCTTCACTCAGGTCTAGGTTCATTATTGTGGTTACTATTACACATCCTTGTACCAGTATGGCTACAGCAACTGAGATCAAAGGGAAATAGAAACATTTTACTTCTAGAGGATCAGCTAAATTTGTTTCACAATGGTAGCAAGGAGAAGATGCTACCATTATATATCTTTCTAGAATGTGATTGTCCTTGCTTTCACAAATCAAAAAAGACAGGGACTTTTTTTGGGCAAGTTTCAAGAGATATCAAGAGCTAAACAAGTATTTTATCAGCACGACTCCACAATGTTTGTGATCTATCAAAATCAGGCCTCAAGAACTCTAGCACAGAAACAGGCACAGACAAACATTACTGCTTTTCACTGTTTGCTACTTGCTAAAGAACCTTTGCTATGGATATCTACCTGTTATCTTCAGTATAAGAGAAGTCTACTCATTTAAAAATAGAGACAAAATAACACATGCTTGTCACTCAAATACACAAACAAAAAACTCTTGTCAGTAGCAATCCATTACTGACTGCAACAAAACCACAGAAATACTTAGGCTGTAAGCAAACTACCATAGCAGAGATGCACACAAAGTCAGTTTTTACTGGCAACATGACAAGACTTGAAGCGACAAAATAGAGCAACTTTAAATCTAAAGTGTCCTGAAAACTTAGAAGGTGAAATTTTCAAAAGGAAGAGGAAAAATGGTTTCATTTCCATTACAAAGCGACAGAAATTAAGCATTCAGCTATCTTTTCTGTCCTGGGCCACAGAAAAAGAAAATAAAAACCCCAACTATATTAATTGGTTTTATCAGATACAGTGGTTTTGGATAGAAATATTACAAACATGTCTCCTGGTTTTAAGGAGGCCAAATATAATTACAGATTTAGAATTTGGCTTGGCAACTTATTTGCCTGATTAGTAACATACCTATGTCTTTAATAATCACTAAGAACCACCATTTATGCTGCTGCTTTGAGAGAGGACACTTCAACATCAAAGCATGTGCTACACGTGCTACAGTTCCTCTTTGAATATTATCTCAGTGTCAATCACAAACACTTAAACAAAATTACTTTTCCTTGCAGTGCAGTTACAGTGTTATTTCTAAAAGCATGAGATTTCTCCACAGCATTCCACATTACTTTTGAAAGCGTTTCCAAAGCGATTACGTCTGACAGAAAGAGGTAAAAACACTGCTACAACGGTGCTTAAGAGTGCAGCATTTCCTAAAAGAAAGCATAACAAAGCGAGAGAGATGTAAATTTGTATTTGCATCTGGACAGATCCACATGCCATCCTCAATCTCAAAAATTTACAGCAGATTTTATTCCCACAAAAGGATACCCTATAATCACTTCAGCACATATTGTTCCTCAAAAATAAGAGAAAAGAACTTAAGATACAAAGAGAGGAATATTCTGTGTATCTCTGGGATTAACCTGTAAGAACTTCAAGTTAGGTATAAGGAAGAATTTTTGATAGAGTTACTGAAGTTGAAGAAAGTGTAACTGTTTTACACTTCACTACCTACAAAAGTGATTCTGTCACCACCTGTATCTAAAAATT
Organism: Platysteira castanea; assembly: GCA_013397175.1. Classification (NCBI taxonomy): domain Eukaryota; kingdom Metazoa; phylum Chordata; class Aves; order Passeriformes; genus Platysteira; species Platysteira castanea. The sequence goes on along the minus strand of VYXC01008459.1, from coordinate 2,465,112 downwards.
TACTAGAAAAAAACTGCACACGACTTTGTAGTTATACGAGGCCAGACAGTAATGAGACTAATACTTAAGGTTCAGATTCTTATAAAACTCACAGAAGTGTACTTCTGTACCAACATCATTCAAAAGTAGCAAAACTGAGTGGGGATTACTTAATTTTTTAGAAGTTCTCAGCCAGTGGGGCTAGAAGGGACTTCCAATGAGGGGATTTCTAGTGAAATAATAAAAATTACAACTTATTTGTTTCAACATGGAATTTGAATTTGAGTCTCAGACCGGACCAAGACGATCCTTTTGTTGCAAAATCCTACTCCACTTCTCTGGTAGAGGGACCACCCACCTATTTTAGCTTATCACAATGTTCTCCCTCTATTGAGTCCTTAAAAGATAAATGTTTGCAGTTTATTGGGCTTTTAACCTGAAATAACCTCATTTATTACTTGGTAGAAATATACACACATGTCATCTTTCAAATATCATCTGTTGCAGTGCTGTATGTTTTGGGATGTGGAGAGAAAAAAAAAAAAAAAGAGAAAATATGGAAAATATTAGGAAACGGGATCACAACATCCTGCTGTTGCCTGAGGGAAGAAACATCTCTCTGTAAGTCCTATTTCAAGATAGAAAAATCGAAACAACCTTCAACGTATTTTACAAGTGCTTCCCAAATTTTGATTCAGCCGCGCCAGTTCTGGCGGTGACTGACAGGGCAGGAAGGGGCAGGGTCGCAGGGAAGGCAGCGTTTGCCTGCCGAAGGAACGCCTACACTGCTCCCAGCAGCCTTTCCAGGTACAAAACACAGGCCTACAGGGCTACTTTTAACCAAACGCTGAGGCTCCCAGCCTTTTCCCACGGGCACCGAGCGAGGAGCCGCTGGGGTCCGGAACCGCCAGCTCCGCTCCTCGTCTCCCCAGCCGGGGCCCGCCCGCTCCAGGACACGGCGCCACAGCCCCGGGCAGCTCCAGCGCCCCCGTCCTCCCCGCGCCGTGCCCAGAGGCGGAGAAGCTCCCCCCGTACTCACGGCCCCCGCCAGCCCCGCGCTCCTCTCAGCGCCCCGTTAGCAACCGCCGCTGTTGCCACCCGGCCCCTTCCCCTTCCGGGCCGCCCTGGGCCTGCCGGGACTTGGAGTTCGGGGCGGGGCCGCGCGCTCCCCGCGGAACCGCGCTCCGGCCGCTGCCGGCGGGAGCTGCGCGGGGCTTCCGCGGTGTCCGGGGCGCCGCTCCGCTCTGGGCGGACGGCTAAGGCGGCACCATGAAGAGGAGAGCAGGGGAGCGGGAGAAAGAACTGAAGGTACCTTCCGTTTGCTTCCTGCTCCCCGCAGCCCCGAGGAGTGTGCCCGTGGCCAGCCCTCTCTCCGCCGCTCGTGGGGCTGTGCGGGCAGAGCCCGCCGGAGCTCCGGTAGCTCCAGTGCTGGAGCCCCGAGCGAGGGGACTCCGAGGCCGCCCTGAAGTTCATTGTGAGACGAAGGAGCCCCGGCCCCGAGCTCGGCGCCGCGGTCACAGAGCCGGGGGTGCCGGGGCGGCAGCTCCGCACGGCCGCGTGTGCCCAGCACCGCCCCGCGCCCCCAGGGGCTCCGCCGGGGCTGCCCGGGCGGGGAGCTCTGCTTGCCCTGCAAGTGTCGGGTCCCCCTTCCCTTGAATGAGGGCACCTTGTACGGCGATAACAGGAGCTAGTGGTAAAGGCGTGTGCCATTTGGGCAAGATCCTTCAATTGAAAAGAGAGTTCTGTGGTATATGAAAAAAAATTATGCAAGGACTGTATGTTTGTTTTTGTCGAAACGTTCCCAGTGAGGTGATGCACTGTGTAACTGCGCCTTAATTTTTAAATTTAAAAGTACTCTATATTAAGCCTGACCTAAATAAACATTATTGAGTCTTTTATACCGCCCGAGCTTTATAATGTTTCTTTTCATATGTCTTTAGATGCAATGCTGTTACATGCTTACATTGAAAATGTTATTTCGCTGTGGAAGCAAACAGGAGTGCTGAATGTTTGCTGTTTCAGTGCCTTTGAAGGGCTTATTTTACTACATTGTACAATATTTGACTTCAGCTCTTAATGGTTATTGTACTTCTACTGATTTTGTTTACAAAATAGTAGTACTGAGAAGCAGTGACTTGTTTGAAAGCATAGTGGTGATATTAGTGGTGTTAATGAAAGGAAGGCTAATTCCATTATTAATTTAGAAAATGCCTTTGAAAATGGTAATCTCATACACCTGAACAGGGAACATGCTGGTTTTGGTATTGCTATTCATTTACTGTTCAGTACTAAAAGTTATTTCACTGCAGAGGCAGGGAAAAGGTCTGATGTAAGTTTGCAGCTAAGTGTTTTACTAGAAAAATTTAGAGCCTCTTTGCACTAGTAAGTTTCATAACAACTCCTTAAAGACTACCTGGTCGTTTTGTAATTAGTCCTTCTGCTATCCCAAGTTGCTGAAAGACGGCAACATTTGTGTTCTGCCCTTTCCATATATGTCAAAACATATGCAGGCATCCCATCCAATATAAATACCTTGCAGAAAAAACCTCAACCCGTACTTTTTTTAGCCTGTACATTTGTGCTGTCCATCCAAGGGCCTTTGTCTTTCAATGGGCCTTGAATGTATTTGCATTAGGAGAATAATTGCCCTTGATAAGATAATCACTCAAGGTTATGTGTTGGGGTAGAAGCATGGTGCTGTGAACTGCACTGGCAAAGGCTGTAGGAGGAAAGGCACTTGAAGAGGTGTCAAGAACAATGTATGAGGAAAAACTAGAGGTAAAGAACAAGAGCACTGCTATAGACACCACTAGATGTTGTGGGCACACAGACAGAGAAGGATGGAAAATAAAAAGAGATTCTTACAGAGAATTTAAAGGTGTCACTACTTACAGAATGCCTTAGGGGATTGTGGTAAGTTGGGCACTACTTGAGAGAAGCTGAGTATATTGAAAGTGAAACAAGATGAGCCTGTAGAACGTATTAGAATAAAGGCTGCCAAAGGAGAAAGCAGCAGTTGGGAAAGGGGTGGGATATGCTAGAAGGAGCATGCGTTTTTTCTTTTTTTTTGCCATGGAAGCATCCTCATACCGATTGTTTTCTACAACTTAATTGGATATGCAATCTCTGGGCTCCTGTCAGTGTGCCAAGTCACCTTCAGTCCATAGGCTTAGCCATTCTTAGCTTGTGTTGCTCACCTGAGAAATGCTGAAGACAAAGGAACAGTGTCTTTATTGTAGTAGTTCTGCCAAGACTTCCATTTAGGTGCTGATTAAAATATTTTTTAGCAAACCAAATCTTAGTGAGGTTAACCCAACCTCTTCTGGAGAGTAAGATTTATGAGGCCTACTACTGAGAGGGAAGTGGTTGGGTAGAGAGGCTGGTTTGGATTATGTGTCTCCTGGCAATGTCTCTTGTTTTCCAGAATTAAATCCTGAATAAAGTTCTTGTTTTGCTATAATTGTGTACAGTTAAATGCTGTCTGTCAGAATCCCACTGATTGGCCTTTGCTTTGTAATTATGTAGTATGTTTCTTATATGTGATAAGCTGTTCTTTGGCTCAAATTTTCTTGTATATAGCAAGTTTTGATTTATGCTTCTGTAGAAGAACATTTCTGTTCCAAGTACATGTGGTAGAAGTTCTGTAGAGTGCAGTGCTGTCAAACAGCAATTTCCACTTTGCAGATCACTCAGTTGGGTTGAGTAAGACTAAATGTGTAGCAGAAATGAAATTGTTTGTGCTAGTATTTGGTGTTCCAAGCCCAATAGCAGGAGGATGCAAATTCATTTCTGGGAAGAGAGTCTGAAAAAGGTAGGAAAACCATAGTCAGAAGTTAACTGCTCCTCTGTTCTAAACACCATGTTGGGCATGCTAATATCTTATAGAATATTTCTCTGAGTCTTAAGTGAACAGCAAAACACAAGTACTCTGAAGTTTCTAAAGACACCTTTGGAGCTGTTGCAAGCCATCAGCTTCTCTGGTCTTCCCCATAGCAAATATTACTTCTGTGCATAAAACCAGAGCTGTTAGAGTAGATGTTGCTCATTAGCTGAAAAGGCATTTTTATGAAACAGTTGGAGGTTTGTTCATGCTTGCTTGTTTTAGCTTAGAATTTAGTCTTAATAGAGTTTATAATTATTTTGATTATTTTTTTTCCGCACTTTTGGTCAGAGTTGGTCACTTCTTTTTCACTGGGTGTAGAAATGTACCATGGAAAGTCAAATCAAACAAACCTCCTGTTTGGTGATCTAAGTAGGCTGTTTCCTCGTTATTGACTTGGGATGAAAGCTTTTTTGCTTTTAGGATGTTTATTGTCTTGATTGATATTCACAGTTGAGTTTAAAAAGTTAATCTTTAATGTAAGACTTAATGTTCTCAGGACTTACTTATTCAAAGTGGATTTTTTTAAAGTAAGTTTCAGTATGACAGAGGCTGAGTTCTAGTTATTTCCTGTATTTGCTCCCTCTTGCCACTCTTTGCATATTAACACCTTATGTCGTTACCATGCGAAAGAGAAGATACTCGGCTAGTCTGGAGTATTATTTTCTTTTAGAGATAAGGTATTACCTTGATAGGTCTTCGGAATAGATCACTAAGCCCAGTTCACAAGTACCTTATGTAGCTGTTTATGCTAATTCACAGTACTGTGAATAGTGACTGCAGAGAATGTATTCCACAGACACTACTCTTATGTTTGTACAGCTCCCAGCACAGCTGGGACCCCAATCCAATAAAGTTATTGCTGTACGAATAATAAATGCATCAATGTGCACATATCTGAATATTCACAAGGGCTTTTACAAAGATATTCATATGCAGTATCACATTTGTGAGACATGTTGGACAAAGTGGCAAGGAAATATGAAGCTTTAAATAACACAAGGCTTTGTATATATTTTATTTACAAGGAGAAAAAGGGAATATACAGTGTTTTGGCTGAGATATCATTGAAAGTCTTATTTCCTGCATCATCCTCAATTTTGCTGCCTGCAAAATAATACATCTTGACAAGGTAAAACAGGTTGCTTCAACATATTAATGCCCAAGGAAAATTAGGCAAGTATTCTCAGAGCACTTCAAAGCGTGATTAAGGGTTTGATTTTAGAATTAATGCTGAAAGATGTTGCCCATACCATACAATGAAGTTTAAAAACTTTAACATTGTTACCATTGTTTGTTCTACTATTACATTGATTTATTGATTCTGGTTATTGTTCTTCCTCTTAAGATAAAAAAAAAACATTATTAAAAAGACCCAAACGAAACAAAATTTTCTATTTGACAGATTCTTTTAGAAGTTGTAATTAGGAAAATTAATGAAACAGCTTAGATGCAGTTAAATAAGCTTCTTGTCATGTCATATTTCTGCTTAGGTAAACGGTGTGCAAGTTTTAGCAGAATCAGCAACCAATATGCCAGTAGCAATTTTTGTGGTAATCACATTATTGGTCCTTCCCATTATTAATGAGACAATAATTAAGAAATAGTGTTGGTAGTCACATAACACATGATTTGTATATTGGAAATGGTCAGGTAGAAGCCTTGCATATGCAGAACAAAATACAAGAAAGAATGAGTGGCAAATGTTTCTTGCTTTTGAATTCATCACATTCCTGCTGTTTAAATTGCCTCAGCTGCTAATGCTGGAACCATTACAGTAATGGACCCGGCAAATGAAGGAGAACCGAGACATACACACTTTATTACTGGAGGGGTAATTTTCTCTTCATCTGTAATAGCAGCAGTGCCTAGTATTGATCAGACCATCAAGATACTAATCCTCTGTAAAATTACTTGTTATAACTGAAAATGTGTTAATCCAAATCAGTCTGTGTCCTGACTTTCTACTTACTGTTGAATACAGACTATTAGATGGTTTATTTTTTGTGATTTAAAGCCTTTACATCGATAATAGTCAGAGCTTCCTTTGCAAGAGTGTGTGCTTAATCTTAGCTATGGCCCAGGGTTGTCTTTTTGTTTTAACTAGAACATCACCCACTTAATTAAGAAAGGCATGTCTATCTTTCTGCTCGGAATTATATTGGTACTTTAGGCTCTGCAGAGTTATTAAATGTGTTCTTTTACATTCAGTCACTTGTTTTTGCTGTGAATAAGAACAGATCTATGCTTCACGTATTGAAATCTACGAAGATCTTGGAGCTAAGGATGTGAGGAGAATGGCTGCTCAAAACACAAATTTGGGTTTTATGGATCGTGGCCTGGGAGGCTCTTGTGTATGGGAGTAGTGTAAGGGAAGTCCAGTGCCAGGGGTCTAAACATCTTCAGTTTACTTTGATCCTGGGGATCCACTACATGAGGCAGTTCTATGGCGAGCTGTGCGTGTCCCATATCTGAATATGTGAAGGCTACTTTTTTTTTTTTTTCTTTTCTTTTCCCTCTGTTTCATCTATTTTTTTCATAGTCTTGCATGATTAAATTGGAAGCTCACGTCTCTTAAGTTGTATAGCCTCAGTGCAGTGGCTGTTCCAGGTGCTGGATACCCCGTAGGACCTGGGTGTGGGGTATTCCATGAACCCTCACCTTTCGTTCGACTCACTGCTCTGGGCTCCTGCCAGGTGACAGCCATGGGTGTCCTGCCAGCTCGTGGTGGGCAAGGAGCATCCTAGAAGTGGGGCAAGATGCCCCACTGGTTGTTTATTTTAAAGACTCTGGTAGCATTCCATGCATTTTAGAAAATTTTTGTTGTCTAAATTAGCTTTTTGCTCTGGTAAAAGCGACAGCATTTTTATCTACCTAATTATTCCCTGCTTTCTTTCTTCATGATAATTTAACTAAGTCAACTTGTATCGTTTGGAGAGACTTCACAGTTCCTAAAAGGTATTAGAGTATCAGTACCTTCACAGGGATTTTGCTTCCTTGTCTGCCTCAGAACACTAAATTTTCCCTCCCTTCTAAGGAGGAATATGAACACAGTATATGTTTCTTGCTAAGTTCCACTTTCCCTAGTGAACAGCCTCTTTACTCCAGTTTTCAAGCAGTAGTCTAGAAATGTGTGGAGCAAAGCATCTTGTGTAACGATGTGATTTGGGGGAGTTCACTTATTCAGCTGAAAGCTACGCTGCCAAATGTAAGGTGAACTTCAAAGTTTTCTATTGTCTTAGTAAATTGCCACTAGACTGTTGTTAAACATGAGTATGTTCTCCAACAGCAACACTGAAACACAAGAAACAGTCATTTACAAATCCAGTGTTAGCCATAAATTTCTAAAAAGGTGATGATAGTTCTTTACATTATTTTTCAAATATTTCTGTAGCTTGTAGCATTCAGGAAAACTAATTTGCCCCCAGAAATTAGGGAAAGTAAGTTTTGAAAATTATTCCTGTTTTCTGTAGAAAAATAAAATGTCATGTGAATTGAATTTTGGGATTTGAATTAATATCTTTCTGGAAAGAAATCCTGAGGAGCTTGTTAGCAGGTGATTCAGTTTCAGAAAGCTAGATAGTCACCAAAACCCTTTAGTCTTGTTCTGAATTTAGGTTGTTATCTTTGAAGTTTCAGATGGAAATCAGCATTTTTGAAATAAAGCCGTAGTGAAATGTCTCTCCTGGAGGTGCAGTATAGGGCCTACTTTCACTTTTATTTTTAGATTTTGAAAACATTTGATGAATAATTATTATACTTTTTTCTTTTACATCAGAGAAGATTCAGTTTCAGCTGACCCAGGTTAGTGAAAACTAGACAGGTCAAAGAGTGATTGCCTAAAGCTTGTTTCTGTTCCCTGTACAGTTGATGATCAAACTTCGCAGCCTTCAGCTGAAGCAAGATTGGGCTCTCATTCTTTTAATAATTCATCCATTTCTTAAATTATTTAATTACCTGTGATGACCAAGAGCATCCAAAATATCAAATGATCCTCTTTCCTTCAGCTGAGGCTGAAAAGCACTGTAGTGTTTTACTGTATTCTGTTAGGTTCCCTAGTGAAGTGCAAAACGTGGTTATGAGTATTTACTGGCATTTAAAATATGGCACAGATTAAACATAGATTTGAAGCCTTCTGGGCAGAAAATTATACTGCTGTAATTTTAAAACACTTGTGATTAGTTACTGGAGTCTGATTATGGGAGGAAACTCTGCTCTACTTATTTAGCTTAGCAGTTTTTTTGCCTTTGTATACATGCTACCCCAATTTCTAAAGAATTACATCTTTATCTCCTAGAACTTGTTCAGCTTCATTTTTCCCTTTTATCTGCTGCTCTTCCCACCATTTTTATTTAAGACTGTAAAGTTACTTTAGTGTAACTGCTCTTGTCACCTTTGCCCTCAGCTAATCAAATAGTTTACCTTGAGGGAAGCATTTATCTCCCACTTTCATTATTATTATTTTCGTAGCTGTAAAGATATATATTTTATGTCTCCAGAAGGGTGTAACAGTGAAACGAGGTATTGATCTGCTGTATTTGGCAATTTCTTTCCACCTTGCCATCGATATCATGTCAGCCTCTGTCTGTACTGTGGTTGACCTCACAAATAGCTCTTTATGTTCCCATTGGATTCAAATGATATACTATGCTCAAAACTAAATCAATGAATGATTATAAAGTTTTTAGTATTATTTCATAACCCTCAGGCAGTTGTTACTTCATGCAGTGAATACTTGAAAAGGTACCTGATTAAAATATGGTGTTGATTCTTTTCTAAGGTTTAAAACTGTTGAAATCAAACACCTCGTAATATTAAATTAGGGTCTGAGATGCCTATTTCTGTATGAATACTATAATTACTGAAAATTCTGTCTGTAATTCGCCAGAGAGATTCCACTCTACACTGGCATAAGACTTTACTTAAAATCTCCCAAATCTCATGGATATTCTGTCCTCTGAGTGCAGAAATTTCATGCACTGGATCTTGCCAGTGATAAATCGTGATTGTTCATACCCTCTGTGTGCTTATAGAGGGCAGGGGAAAGGAGGTAAAGATCAAATAAACGTTTTCATCTCCAAAAAGTGAGCAGTAAGTTTAAGCAACTTTTGGGTTGGGAAACATTTCTATTACTGCCATGTAAACCCATACACTTTGGTACAATTCTAACAGTTTAACTGGTAAAATTCATGTTCAAATGCACGTTTAATAGATATATTTTTTTTTACTCTGATGGAAATAGGTAGGTTTTTCACAAGCAGTTAAAGGTCTTTAGAAGACCTATCTTACTGATTCTGAATGTGCGCTCAAGATCTGGAAAAATCTTCAGATTCTATTCTGTGTTTACTGCTAGTGTAAATTATGTCAGTGCAGCAGGTAATGATACTCTTGTGCTTAAAGGAAATACTTCATTGTCTGATGTCTAAATCCTGGGATGGCAAACGTGCAGTTAGTAAAATCCTGAACTGAGCTATGATGCATATGTATGTATGTAATCACTGAATAAAACCAGCACAAAGCAGAAGTCGGTAGGAGAAAGTTTTTTGGGGGCCTTCATTGTAAACTGTCAGAAAAATGACCATCTTTCTGAGTTGGAAAGCTTATTTAGAGTCAGAGTCTAAACAGAAATTTCTAATAAGCCTTTGTAAATAAAATCAGCATTTGTCAAACATATCACTTTTGCAAGATACTGACATAAAAAAATTGTGGAAAGGTGTTCCAATGAGATTGATTTGAAGTAAAATGTTTCATTGTATATTGTGAGACCATGTAAGTGCCATATTCTATAATACAATATAGAACCACCGGAAATTATACCAAAACTCTGATCAGTTTGGAACTGTTTCTGTAAGCTTAGATTTTTTTCTAAAATGTAGAACATTTTTTTAATGCGCTGCAGCTATTGTGAAATTTTTAAAAATCCAGTTCTGTCTTCTATCACTGTAGAAGCCAAAAAGTAACTTTTTACTAAATTTGTTATTTCAGATACTGTATTTGTTGAGTATAATGCAACTGACTTGACAGGAGGTAGGATCAAAAGGCAGTTTGGTTCCCCACTTTCCAGCCATTCCTGTGTCAGTCATTTAGAATAAGATGAGTTGAATCAGTTATGTGGTTCTTTGCATCTGTGGTAATGGGGAAGGGAAACTGTTTTGGTTTGGATGTTTTACTGTGATGATTAGTTCAGTAGTCAGTTATCTTTTATGGATGTTCAGTGCTCTGCTTTTTCACCTCTGGCATGTGAAATGTAAAATGTGTGCCATATTGGTGGTTTGTTTCTTTTTAAACGTCATGCAGAAGGTGGTAGTTGAGGAAAACTGCAGGAAGAAATGTTGGTTTGTGTAGACTTACCCTATTCTTTAAACCAGAAACATTAAACTTCTGCACTGTCAAGCTTGGGAGGCATCTGGTATGTGCTGTCTGTCATTTCTTGAGCCTCTGTTGCTGATGTCCAGGAAAATAGTCCGTGATATATTCATATGGACACTATTAATCTTGGTTCAATAGGAAGTGTTTATGGAAAGCATTTATACATAGGCATAAATGAAATAAAAACAGATTATGGGTACAGACAATGTTTTTATTTCACAGTCTTGTATTCCATTTTAAAAGAGTTCGAAAATGTTTTACTTGCATTAGTAAAAGCTGGTATTCCTGCGTGCCTGTTTTGCTTGACTGTGCCATGGGGAATTTTTTTTTAAAAAGCTTTGTTCTTCAGAATTTCTTTGCATTCTTGATATTCGTATTTTCAAGGTAGATTCCTAAGCTTTTCTCTAGTATTGTAAATAAGAGTTAAAACTCGTATGCAATTTTCTGAAAATGGGAACCGGTACTTTAGAAAACTATGATAATCACTTGACTGTTGCAAGATGTGCTTGATGAGAGCATATAGCAAAGTTCTTAGTGGTGTTATAGCTTAAACTTTTATAATGAACTGTAGACCTTGGTCAGCCTTTCCTGAACTGTTTTAAAAGTATCTTATGTTGCTGAAGTGTTTTTTCACAGAAAGAGTCTTTGGGCATTGGACATTGTAGAGTCACTGTCTCTGGAGGTGTTTAAGAAAAGGCTGGCTGTGGCACTTAGTGCCACGGTTTAGTTGACAAGGTGGTGTTGTCACAGTCTTGTTCTTTCCCCAAATTTATAATTTCTGCTTTAGATAGGACCACCTTGCCTATGTAGAAAAGCTTTGAAATTTGTTATTCAGTCCAAAAAATTTGAATTATAATTTTATGGTTCTGGCTTCCTGAAAGTAATTCAGTGTGATCAGGACAGTAGATTGGCCATTATCTGTGATTTGATAAGTGTTGATAGTATGTCTTGTGCAACAGAACATATAGATGTAATGTCTACCTAAAGGAGCTTGTGCTCTGTGTGTGTCTGTATATGTGACAGACACATGGGTTTATGCTTTATGATCCAAACATATTCCTCATAAATAATGACAATTCCTTTTCTCTTCAGTTTGCAAGGCACAGTTTGTGATTAGGGTCTTTAATGGCTTGGTATCATGACAGAAGGTGGTACAAAGCAGTAATGTCACAGGCGGGAGGATGCCAGTGACCCGGTGAAAGAAACAAGCACTTTGCACGTTGATCTGTTTTGTGAGAGGGCAATTTTTGGCCCTGTAAGTGCAGGAGAGATGGACTGTTCATGAAAAGGGCATGGGGAGCTAACCCATATGATCCTTTGTCAGCCTGATTAAATTTAGTGTCAAGCGTTCATTCATATGAAAGATGAGACACGTCACTGTTTATCTAATAGAAAAAAGTATTTCTATTTTTCCTGAAGTCTTTTATATGTTAATAGAGGCAAACATGACCATGATCACATAATTTAAATGTGTAAGTAAAAAATATACATCTTTACTGGCAATGGTTTAAAAGTAAGATGTATATGTTTTATGCAAAATAATGCAATTTCATTGTTCATCATGCTGTTCAAGCCATAACTCCTCACAAAACAGTGCTTTTAAACAAATAGAATATACTGTTATTGTGCCATTTATAACAGAAATGCTTAGAATATTTAGAGATTGATGCAAAGTATTATTTTGCATGCTTTAATATGTGCTTCTATTGTGATATTAATATACAAATGCAGAATTAAAATTCCAGGTATTAGACCTAATTGCAAGGTGTCAGACTCTGGTTTTCAATACTGGAAGAAACCAGTATTCAGAACAAGGATTACAACAGATGTAATTTTGGAAATAAATGCATGCATACAAGAAAATGGAAGAATTTCTTGTGAAATAATTGAACTCCTAAATATTTAAAGAATGAGAGGGGAAAAACTTTAGATGTCTCTCCCTTCAGTCTTCCTACCCTGCCAAATGTGGCTTGCTTAAAAGAACTGCTGGGAGTTCTGTTTAATGTTATACTTTGCATGCATTTGTGATTTGAAATAAAAAAAAACAAAAAAGCCAAATTTGAGAGAGACAGTTTGAATGGCATGCTGTCAGTTTGGCTCTTTGTGAATTGGCAGTGGTCTCATTTAGGACCTTCAAATATGTGTCTGCCTGGACAGAATGAGAACATTTTGCATGTTCTTGAGAAGACAACCACTCCTTGCTGCCTCACAGTACTCAGTGGTGCATGACAGTTGCCCTTCATCGCTGTCTTCTTCGAACTTAACCTTTGACCGCCCACTTTGTTGCCGTGCAACGGTTGGAGCAGGCCAAGATGTTCATGAGTGACGGGCATTGGCCTGCAACGTGCTTGTCATTATTTGACTGTCAAAAGTAGCCTGCCATTGGGCTCCATCAAGGTTTGAAACCTATGTGCAGCAGTCCATATTACTTAACTTCCAAGACTGTCAACAGGACGATCGAATGTGCATAAAAAGTATGTGTTGAATATGTCTTTGATCATAATATAGGGAGATATTTTTTTGTGTGTGCTAAATGTATTCATATGAGTTTCACGGGGCCAAGAGGTTGATTCTGCTGCCATGGTAAAAAGTGAACTGTTGTCTCCTGTGGTCTAAGTTTCAAATAGCACAATTTAGATTTGAACAGCTCTGCCAGTTAAACTCTCAGCTTGTCTTGCGTATCCTATCAGCTTTTCAGCCAGCAGTATAAGCAGCGAGATACCAGACCAGTGGTGCCTGAGGTTAGCTGTCAAACTGGAATGTTATTTTGGATCTTGCTGTAATGTAATATCATAGAAGGAGGTCAGGCTGTGTGATTTGTAAAGCAGTTGTGCAAACTTAAAATGACTGAAATGTTTATTTCAGGCACTTTTTTTTTTCCATCTAAAAGAGTTGACGAGAAGATTGAATTTATCATGAAAAAAACAAAGGCAATATAAAATGGTCATTTTTCTCTCGAGTACAGAATACAGTGCATAAAAGAGCACCAAAATCCAATATGAAGAGTCAGGCTGAAATTCACTGAGTAATAAATGTTTGACATTGAAAATATTTAACAGGCAGACATCTTTGTAGCTTCTGGTAATGAATCCCAAAGACATTTGGGATGAACCTCGTACTTAATTTAACAAATGGGAATTGTACCCCTGGGTTAATTGTGAATATAAACTTGGTGTGTAGGTAAATCACTTATGCAATCTATCATATAATAACAAATACTTTGAACTGCTTCGTGCTTGGAAATGTCATATCCCACTTTAGTGGAATATTTGCTATTCACTTGGGCAACAGCTGTCTGTAACTGCAATTTATTTTATTGTTTGAAACTTGTCTGTTTTCTCTCAAAATACATCAGTTCCTTCATAATTGAAATGGTATATTAAAATGACATCACAAAATAGCAACTCAAGAAAACCAGAGATTCACTAGAGCTTGTTCGTAATGACTGCTTTCCAAACCAAAAAAATAGCATTATCTTGCAAACTGGCTATAAAATTACTTTTTTTTCCTTCAAGTTTCAAAACATCTTCATGCTAATTTAGTAAAAACAGTAGAATCATAGTAGTGGTTATTGGTTAGATTGCTTAGAAACAAAAAAGTATTATTTTCATAACAGTTTTGCCCTCGGTGTATTTTCTGAACCAGATTTTATTTTTTCTGGTTATAGTATCATTTGCAAGAGACCTCAGTTCAGAGACAATGATCTAAAATATACTGTGGCATGGAGATCGTTTTGGTCTTGCTCTTAATCATAAATGCTGTTGCTGTTTAATGGCCCAACTCTTTGATTTTTAGTCTTTGCCAGTGCATTGACATGTGGCTACTCTGAAATAGAGAATAAAATGCATGCATTCAGGTGTTTGTTTGCATTCATATATGTACACATGCATGCCATAAATGTGCAAAATTCTTTGGCAAATGAAGTGGTCTGTTATTACATGTTAGAACTATTATCTTCTGAACTCTTTATCCGACCCAGGAAGTTGCTGTTAGTAAGTTTTGGTTTATATTTCCCTTTTCTGGAGTAATGGATACGTATGCAATATGTTTTCATGAAGAAGGACTGAATTTTGGAAGTGTGTATATATGCAAACATACAATCATTTAAGTCCATTTAAGTAGATTAATATATAATAAATAATAAATAAATAATGAGTATTTAAATAATGAGCCATTGTGTTTGTTGATATGGTCTCTGCATTCAGAAATCCTTTTCGGCCTCCACAGTTTAAAAAAAATGCTACCAAAAGTAACAGAAAAACTGACCAGACTATTTTCAAACTAAAGGAATGTTATTTTTCGTTTCAGACAAATGTTGGTCTTTGTTTTACTCTACAAATCAAATGAGAGTTAATAATACTCTTTGTACTTGTGTTACTGAGGGAAAAAAGTTTAAAATCTTCAAGCACAAATTTATTTTTTCACTGTAAGTATAGAATACCTGTTCTCCTCTAACCACAGTACAGAAGAAACTGGGCATTATGATGCAGTTTATTGCAAGTGTGTTCATATCTTTATATTTTTCCAAATGGAAGTACTTCAGTAAATGCTGCCCAATCTGTGTCAGAATTAAGAGTTGGCAATGTTTTTTCTCTTGCCCTCCAGATCTTTTTAACTTTTCACTATTTTAAAAGAATATGGAGAAACCAGTTTATTAAAATAAAATGCAATAAAAAGTAAGTTCTCATACACACATGGAATTGTATTAACTATCAGGAGCTGGTCTTGAGTCATGTCTTTTCCCATTGCCTTAAAAGATAAAAGGAGCACTATAAAAGTGTTTTCCAACTTTCTTTAGACATTAGAATTTGAAAGTGAAAGCAGCAGTGAATAAAGATGACAGCAGTTAAGTGTCATTATTTTGTTTTGTGTTTTGAATTAAGAATATCCTGACTGAGAGCAAAATGTTTTAATCAAGCAAAGAAACTTCTGAAGTGGATTTCAGGATGTGTGCATGTGCTTTTTATTTCAACTTCCAAAAGTGTTCAAAAGCCACATAATTGTATTTGAGAGGTTAAACATCCATGATGTTCTATGGTGTTAAAGGAACAAAATAAATGCTATTACCCAAACTAGAAGAGAGGTAGAGACCTTAAGGGAAGTACTTTGTTGTCACCTCTACCCTCTGCAGTACAAATATCAGCTTGTCACAAAGGTTGAGACCTTTGTAGTGCATTCTTTCGGGGAGCAAATCTGTCTTCTGGCTTTAATGTAAGAGCTGTGAAATATCTGTATTAGGTAAAATAGAGGTTAAGGCACCTTAAGGGCACTGAATTCTTATCTCTTTTTACTAGCAGTGGTGTCAACATGTACTAAAATGTGATGACCTACTCTCCTCTTTGATATAAAGGAAAATGACCTGTCTACTGTGGATGGTGATAGAGTTGCCTGGGGCAGATTGTATTGTCACCTTCTTTAGTATTGGTGTGTAGGAAAATAAAAAAGGCCCGGATAGTTCTGTTTACCACAGAAGTATTTGACATTTCTAGCTACTGATAAAATATACTCAGGGGTAGAAAGAAGAAACTGGTTTGCACCACTAAACAAGGTTATGAAGAAAGGCAGAGATTGTTTATTGTGTGAGCCCTTGGTATCACAGGGTGTATGATAAGTATCAAGAGATTCCTTCTGACCACTTCAGACATTCATGGTTCAAGTTCTGCATTTAACCCTGCTCTCCACTCGTCCGGGGCCTTTTGGTACGCAAAAGGCTGACGTGTCTTGAGTCATGTCTTGAAATGCTGATGTACCAGTGGACTGTGCAACTCAGAGAGTTTAATCATGCACTTAGTTAATACAAGTAACAATATTATATTCTGGAAATAATTGGTGTCACCTTCAAGACCTTTTCTCGGTAGCAATCCAGAGCATTTATAGTTTTGTAACAGTTAATTTAGCATTGTTGTTAGTCATTGGTTATAGCTGTGTGTGATGAAATACATATAACTTAGAGAGTTGATTTAAATTGTAAAGCTGGAACATTCAAACTGTTAAATGTACTTCAAACTTTTAGTAATACTTCTATGCAATTCTGTACAGGAAGGTGTGCTTCCTGCTAATCAGAAACTGGACTTAAGGATAAAGGAAAGATTTCTGTTGATATTTCTTTATCAATATTTAGGAGTAAAGTGGGTTTCAGCATTTCTTCATGTTTTGCAAGATGGTGATGAAATGCAGATGTCTCTTGTGTGAGTTTCTTGAATAATAATCTTGTCTCATTTTCATAAATAAATTTTAAAAGTTTTGTTGTTAGAGGTGTGAGACTCCAGGGAATGGGAAATTGGCTACCTGTTGCCAAACAATTACTTTTTAAAACTTTTTAAAAAAACTAAAGTCTATGCCCAAAATGTGCATTTGGTGATGAGTGAAATTATAAATGAGTATTCATGAGAGAAACTTGAAGAAGTTTCTTTAAAAGGCATGTAAGTGTTTATAAAAAAATGTAAAAATGTAACTTTGGTCTAGTTTTGGCTGTTTGTAAATCAAGCTTATTAAGGTATTTGTAACCTAAAGCTCTGAGTATTCATGAAGAAGCTAGAAATCTGTTGATATTGGGTTTAATGTCAGTGTAAGATGAAGTTTAGAAAGTCAGTGTTAACTCATTTAAATCAGGTCAGTAAAGTGTATCTTGTTAGATCCTGAAAATTCTGGCATTATATTCTTCTGAAGCCTAAATAATTAACTTTGGCTTTCCTTAATTGTTTAGAAATTGTATATAAGGCATACAAAACAGGAGATAACTGTCAGGCCATCCTGAAAAATGACTTTAAGCAGACAATTCTTTTCAACTTGCTGAAACTGTACTTAAGCTGGGGTAATTTTGCCTCGAAAATCCAGTTTCCTTAAAGTTGGGGTGATGCTATGTTATCAAGTGCTATAGAGTAGACTTGTGCTTGAAAGAATTTTGAGGATGAGCTGATGAATTAAATCAAGGTTATTTTAAAATGTTGAAAGTATAGCCATATCTGTTTAAATATAATTTTAATTTTTGCATCTTTTGGTATGGTTATAAACTGATACCTGTATTGAAAACCGAAAGAACAGTCCCAAGAATTTGAATTTATCAATTATTGTAGAATGTTTCTGATTATATCGAGAAGGGTAGTAGCTAGTTATAAGGTAAAAGCTTATTGCTTTACAGAACTTCCCTCTTTCAATCTTTAAGGGTATATAGAATTCAATATTACACTGGCTCATACTTAACTGCCATGGTTTTACCTGAGTTTGTGGTTAAAGAGTGTTTAGAAATTTGCATTAACAAACCCAATTTTTTATCATCTTTTTAGTTTGTTGCATAATGAGTGGGGGATTCCTTATTGTTTTCTTGTAAATACTTTTATTCCAAGGAATCTAAGTAAAGAACAGAATATAATCCAGTTCCTACAGAAAATAAACTAGACAATGAAGTCAGTAGTAAAGTTGGGCAATAAGCAATGAAGGAACAAAATAAGAACTCAAGAAGAGGGACTTGCTGAAAGATGATAAAATACTTAGGCAGTGTGATATTTTGGGAGGAAGATTAGATAAGCAGAAAATAACACAGAACTGAAATGCTAGAGAGTCAATAAAAAGTGAGTTACAAAGCCAGACGTCTAGTGGATTCCTGTGTAATATTCTAGCATTTATTTGACTGAAATGCAATGAGTGACTGTTGTGTACCATATATATAAGTGAATTTACATGTGTGGTTTGCTGTTTAAGAGAGGCTGTTTGGCAACGTAGATGCATCAAATTTTGTTAAAGGCAAGTAATTTTTCAGTTGGGCATCTGCTAATTCTTTTTTTGTGAGGAGTAGTGAGGGAGGGTAGTTAATTGATACTGCAGAAAAAAAAAAAAAGGAAGAATTTTTAAAGCATGGAATGTTAATATAGCTACAAATAAAAAAAATGAAAACAAAAATCAAACAAATAGTTGTGGAGAACACGTGACCTGCTCATGCATAAGTACCTGTTGGGCCTTGGCCATTGAGTCCTTCAGAGAGGTACCTGGCTGAAGCAGTCTGAACTGCTTAGAATGGATTTACTTACTCTTAGAAAATCTCCTTTGCATGTGGAATCTTCCCTCCTTATGTGGCCCTGGGCCTAATTTCTCTCCTTTCTAATTTAGTTTTGAAATTCTTTGAGAATTCCGAATTTCATCTGTGTGTGCAAAATGGCAGAACTCTGCATGCATAATAAAAACTCAGTGACTTCTTGACAGTGCCAGTGGCGTGATTAATTCCCATGCCTAATATATTCAATCATCCTATGCATATGCAGTGACAATATAAGCAAAGGGGAATGAAGGATCCCTATGGATGATGTCTGGGAGAGAGCTCTTGTCTTGCTCTTGTCAAATACGTTTGTCTCTCCCAATGTCCCCACAGATTTCTTTCTCCTTGGGCTTTATGCCAGTGGCAGCATCTTCCCCATCTGGTCAGTATAAGGAAGGTGGACCACACCTCAACCTCTTCCATCACGTGCTGGCAAGTTTGTGTGACTCTTGGTACAGAGGCAGAAAATAGAAGAAAGCTGTCATTTTCCTAAGGAGCCTTTACCTAATAATCCCTGGTGTTTGCCACAATGAGTCTTTTCCTGTTAATAAATTGCACTGTTTGCAGAAAATCGTGCCAGGTGTTTGACTGAAACAATTTTGTATCAGGTGATGTAGTGCTTCATATCCCAAATATTAGGCCCTTGATTGTATTTATTCTTGTGAATGATCCAGACTTTTCTTGGGTAGCCTTACAGTGTTAGTCAGCTGTGTTTGTAGCATGCCACATAGTTTGTTTGTCCTTCTGTGGATAATTTCTAGGCATAATTCCATGATCAGTAGCAAAAATATTAAGACATTAGAGGTAATTAAAAGATTTTTACTAGAATCACCAAAGCTCTTAAACTAGAAAATTACCTCAATCTCTTTTATGACATGAGCAGTTGCTCTAGCAGACTCTAAACAGGGATTATGTGGTGCCTGTAAATGTTAACAAGAAGCCTTAGAGAACTTCTACTGACAAGCCAGTATAGTTTTATGACATTATACTGGCAAAACTCTGTATGTCATATTTGTATCTACATATGTGGAAAGGTATAGTGCATTTTGCTAGCTGTAGTTTTTAGGCAGGTATGGTGATTTGATGTCATGCTACACATATTTCTGTATCATAGTAAACAAAATACTTGTATCTTGTTAAATTAATAAATCAAGTAGATTTTGTAGCTGTGTTTTAGTAACTGGATAAAATATAATTGAAATTCTGGCTGGTTACCAATCTTTATCAGTGATGAAAAATTACAGGTTAGTCTGTGTTTCTATAATCAGAACATTTACACAATGGATATATTGTTACAGTTGTCGTTTTAGTTCTGATTATTACTCAGTATGTCTATTGCAATTTTCTCATTTACAGCTGTTATTGAGCTCCATGTGTAATAGATGGAATTACTGTGTCTACCATTTATTTAATGAATAGCCTACAGAAACATTAGTGTTAATAATATTATCCACTTAATGTACACAACAGTTTATAATATGGATAGATGAATAATGTGTTGGACTATTTAAATTTTATTGGAATGAGATAAATAGGTATAGGGCATTTTTGTTCGTAAATGCGATGTTAGAGTCATCTGGGGGATTTAAAAAAAGTCAATTCTAAGCAAAGTGATTGCAACTAGTCTGTTATCTAACATATGAATAAAATGGTTTAGACTTAAAGCTCTTTTTTTGTGGGGAGGGGGGTGGGGGGGGTGTGGGGGGTTTCAC
>VYXC01008459.1:2397125-2444993 GCA_013397175.1 Platysteira castanea | reverse complement strand
AGACACATATATTAAATAGAACTAAACTAAATTTACCAGTTTGATAAATATGACATGCAGCTCTGATAAAATAGCAAAAGTAGCAGCCTGTATAGTAAGCAAAGTCAGGCCTTGTCCAGTGCAGGCAGCTTCCTAACTATTCTTGCTCTTTAACTGCTCTTTTGGCTTAGTTCAGTGTAGAAAAGCTTGATTTTATAAGCCTAAGAAGAAAATATTTCCTCCCTTCTCCCCCAGTTTTGGGTAATTTTGATTGTATGAAAGAGGAATTCCTTGGCCTCTTTTCTGAGACTTGATAGGGCTTCTCTAAACTGACTCTTCAAGATACTAGTTTTGAAAAAGTTGTTGTATTATAGGTAATAAGGAAATACTTTGGTTTCATGAAAAAGTGCTGTGAAATGGAGCAACCATAATTAAGGGGTTTTTTCCTTTTTTTTTTTTTTTTTTTTTTTGTGAATCAGAGCTTAAGCAAAATCTGCAGTAAATGTTATGTGGAAGTTACGCTGTTTGAGTCAGAGAAAATGAAGTTTGAGTTTCTGACAGCAGTGTTTAAGTTCTGATATTTTCCTTGCTGTGTTGAGACAAGTTTGATAGGTAAAGGTAATAATGTATTAGACCAGCTTGTAAGGCTATAGAAGTTAGGCAAGGCTGAAGAAGAGCTTTTGTGTCCTAAAGGTAGGCTGGCCTTGCTTGTAGCTCTGGGTGGTCCTATAAGGGACATCCCTATGGCTGTTGTAGCCCAGTGTATTTCAGGTTAGTTGCCTGGACACCCCCAAAATGTTCTTTATAGCAGACAAGCTGTGCTGTGCAGACCAGTGAGTCTTTGTTGCTGAAGTTACACAGGTCATCTGTTGTATAACTCGACAGATCTCAGAAGAGCTCTGAGAGATGTTGGCATATTCAGTTGTGAATTTTAGTCGATTTTTTAATTATAGTTTTAACTCTGTGGTAAATGGTTTAAACTGAGTATGTACAGAAATAGGTCTGTGCATTTATGTACATCTGAGGGGTTCTTCTACTAAATAAAATACCTACTGAGTCTTCCTGCCGTAAGACTTATGTCCTCATGGCTGTGTAGCCATGAATTCCTTAATGCTACCAATACTTTGTCATTCTCCATTCTGAGCTACATTGTAGTGCAGGGATTCATGAGCAGGGACCTACCAGCATTTTAGGACCACCAGAGGACTGCAGAGAGCTGTCTGGTATTTCAACTCTACTCCCTCAAAAGTACCTGGTGTTGCAGAGAGGGCAAAATGTGTGCTTCACATACACATGCTTTCCTTCTGGCCAGTTGTACAATGCTGTAATTTTCTCCCTTAAAAGAATGTGTTATATTTTGCTTAATTGGGGCCTTCTATAATTCTCTTGCAATGTAAAGTAATTTACCTCGAGCTTTTATGTGATTATTTTCTCAAAAATGTAGAGCTTTCTAGAAGTTCTGTAACACATCACACATGAAGAATAGCACAAAAATTGATACTTTTAGCAGAATAAATAATTTTGGTATCTTCAATGTTTTCTCTGGTTACTCTATCAGTTCTTTTCACTGATTTTTTTTTTCTCTTTTGCTTACTACAGAAAAATTACATCAAATGCAGGATAACAGAACACTGTCAAACTAAGAAGGTTTTATATGGACAGCATTAGACAGGAGCAGAAAGATCCAGTGCACTAATAGGCACGCTCACATGAGCTACCTAGTCCATTGACAGTTTTTTCCTTTGTTCTCCCTCTCGACCCACTTTCTGCCAGTGATTTGTGACATATTTTGTAAGAGATCAAATAAGCCCTTGACACCTGATTGCAATGTAATGCTTGTTTACAGTTGCATTTTTGAAGGACCTCTAGACAAGATGGAAGGTTTAACTTAAAGTAATTAAATTTGCATCTGCTCTGTGACAGGAATTTTCTTATGTGTGTATCCTGTTGAGCAACTTTTACTGTAATTGGCCATGAAGTACCAAAAAAAGGATCCAGGTAGACAAATTCATTGTTGCCTAACTACTAAAATCTGTCATGATATTTCTTAAGGACTAGCTTGTACTTGGCTTGTGCCAGGTCCTTTGAAATATAGTAATGCCTACTTTTCTTTTTTTTTTCCTAATATTTAAATGCGGACCCTGACTTGAAACACTAATTAAGCTGAACTTGATGAATAGCGTTTTCAATTCACAAATTTAAAGTCTAAAGAACTATTTTATAGTTTCTTTGAATTTAACATGATTAATTCATATCTGTTATTTGTGGTATATTTTGGCCAAATTGATATTGTTGAGTCCTCTGATCAGTGAGATTTGAAGTAACATGCCAGGATGTTCACCTAATACCATCTGAAGTGGTTTTATGAGGACCAAGAATTTTTTACATCTTGCATGATCTGTCCTTACGACTACTTTTGAGTACAACGTAGGTTAGAAGAAGTAGTTATTTTCAGCTACTGACTACAAGCGAGATTAATAGCTTTTGAAAGGGCTATAATGAAAGACTGACCCAACTGGCTTTTGTATTATACCTTGTTTATCCTGCTCTCATCTCTTATCACCTTTGGGCTACAACAAAATGTAATTTATGTTAGTAGTGCTTCCTTGAAGGTGAAAGGTCACATTTTTAATGAGAGTAGCCCTCGTTGGGATTCAGGTTTTAAAATATTGTGTGGTAGAGTACAGTCAACAAAGTCCATGTAAAGAAAATTATTGCAGAAAGCGGCGAGGTAACATTATTTGAGGGGGAAATAAGACCACTTTCTTTTATTTGAAGTTCAATTAGCAGAAGTTAAATATTTAGGAAAAGGGATTTAACAAAATAGCAGCAATGTGACAATTATGTCCAATAAGCCTTTATAGTTTTGTGGGTTCTTTGTGCTGAGAAAAATATTTTGCAGAAAATCAATTTCCTCTTCCCTTATTTTGATGCTATTTGCAAAAAAATATCTCTTTGTCATGTCTTTGACTTGAGCGGGACAGAAATGAAACGATCACCTGTGCTTATTCCAGGGAGAACTTGTGGTGGTTAGCCATAATACCTAACTAGGTTTGAGTTTTCCCGTTAGAAGGGAAAGTCACATTATGCTCGTGAGATTGAGCAATGGTGTCTATTAGTGGTACATTCACTTTGGTAAAGCAGAGCTTTTGAGAGTGGTATCCTTTAAAAATGATCCGCTGGATTTTTGTCGAATAATGTTAATATTAGAATTCACTAATTCTAAAATTGTGATATTAATGACTTAACCAATTTTATGAAACATGCACCATGGCTTCTCATGGAAGCCAAAATTTTTTTGATATAGGTTAAAACTTCAAGAGAATTCTAGTCAAAAGAAGGTTAGCAGGTACATGGGGAAGCTTTAGGGTGTAAGCAACGAAGGTAAAGTTGTAAACTCAGAGTAGTCAAAAGCTCAGTTGAAAGAAGTTCTTGGTTTCAGGTTTTCAGCATTCAAATACTTACCCTGACTGACTGGTGCTTGCCATGAAAACTCATTCTTTCATTTTTGTGTGTTGTTTGCAAGTGACAAAGTGCTTCAGTTATGTTCAAGAAAGGAACGGGAAACGCACCAGGGATTTTGAATTTCATTACTTTTTGTAGAAACATCTAACCTGGGCTTAGTTCAAAGTTTGCATAGAGTAGAGTGGTGGAATGAGCCGCTTTGGTTCTTTACAGCCAAATTGCCTTTCATGGAGATACAGATTATCAAAGTCTGAGCTTTTGTATCTTGTTTTTTAACTGTATGTATATAGACTGTGCGACAGTAGCCACTCTGCAAAACCATAAGGCACATAGGATTCACCTTGTGTAGGATTTCAGAACGAAAGTTCAGGAGGGCTGCAGGTTAGATTGCATACGAGCTGCAAGACTTTGGGGAGGTATTGTGCTGATGTCAGAAGCTTTTTTCCCCTGATTTTGGATTGTTTTCTGTTTATCATGCTGCATCATAACTAAGTATTGGATTGTGCCCCTGTATGGCACGAACTTTTTATTCCATAGTGATGCGTGAAGCAATATATTGGGGCCCTGTTTGTAGCAGTTTGAACACAGGATTTCTTCTTCTCCCCAGCACTTCCCACTCCTGTAGCTGCCCTTGACTTTTCAGCTGAGGTCAGCCTCGCTGTGCTGCTCCTGCAATGCCTCTCCATCCTGCTCTCTCCCTTCTTCCCTACTGCAGCACTCCCCTGTGCCTGGGCTCCTGCTGTCTCTTGGCAAGGAATAGAACCACGCTGTGGTCTAAAGCAACATAATGTTGGGTTTCCCCTTCTTTTCATCTGTGCCAATAGGTCTTGAACTATTAATGCAAATCTTCAAAATGATTCTTTTAAATTTACACTTGTTTTACATTATTTTATAATTAAGTTTGAGTGATTAAAGAGAAGAAAGGAATAGAAGTTTTTGAGGTGATTAAATATTAATTTTATTCACATTTAACCCTAATTTACATTAAGGATGTTAGCTGAAAGGCAGATCTTTTGAATTCAACGTTTTCATTTTCTTTTAGCCTCATTGATGAACAGTTAGATCTTGGTCATATAAAGTGTCAGGCTCCACTGGGATAGAAGGAATAATTGTGCAGTCTTGTACTTTTTAGGATGGTCTGTTTGTGATGTTTACTGTTTCCTATCAAAATAAAACAAACAAAAAAATTTAAAAATCTTTTGTCTAAACGAAAACTGAGATTTGAAACAAGATCTTGTTTCAAACCACTGGAGTGACTGTCCTGCTTGAGGGCTCTGGCTTATTGTCTGTCTTAACAGGACTTCAGGGTCTTAGAAAGCTGATTTCTGTCATATTTTACTGGAAGGTGTATCAAAGGGTAATATTGGTGATAAAATCTTGTATTACATTTGTGATATATATATAATTTCATGCAGGGATCTGAATTTAGGTAAATATAAAAAATTCGTGCTGCATGTAACTACAACTAGGTGTAAATCAACCACTGATTATTTCCTTTCAGAGAATTATGTTGACTAAAATGCACTCAGTGTCATTCTATTAAGATCTATAGTTCTTACCTGAGAGTTTAGGAAATGTAGAATTTACTTCTGTGATGTAAATTACTTACAGAACCCAGGATAAAAGTTCAGTCTTGGTATTGCATAAACTGCTGTAGCCTATTTGATGCATTCAGTGCTTACACTTGCACAAGTAAAATCCTGCAAATGATACAGGCCTTTGTGTGGTGTTTAATAAATTATGGAACTTTGAAGAATCTTTGAGAAGTGGGGCCTGCATGTGACTGAGCAGTAGACATGAATAAGTGTTATCCTCAAGTGTATCTAGCAGACAGTAATAGATGCTTGAACAGACAGTATGAGCACTGAGTGAATGATGGTAATAACATTAAATATTTACATATAGCAAAAGCATTTTGACAGCAGAAAAGAGACTGTCTCTGCAGTAAGGTGGATAAACCCCACTGTGATATAGTATACCTTTCTATAGGACAACTTTTTATTAATAACTAGCAGCGTTTCTCTGTAAGACACATATTATGATCTACTGTCATACAAGACAATTTTCAAGACTTTATTGGTGTAATCTCCAGATGCCAATATCACTCCATACCTAGCAGAATGCAAAAACAATTACTGAGTTCAGAAGTAAGAATAATTGGATAATAACTAGATGCTTAATATTAATCAAAGTGGATATTAACCTGTTACCAAAAGCCCAGATTCACTCTACTTTGCCTTACCTCAGTTTTACATTGAATTTTCTAACATAGGAGCTGTCTGGAGAACTGTGTCCTAAAGAAAGTTGTACTCTGGCTATGCCTGAAAGAGTTGATGAAAGCAAGAAGTTCTCCTGCCCTCTCCACTGCTGAGCAATTTCATAGGAGTAAATCCATTTTATTGATTCCAGAGTTGTTGAAGTGCAGGATATTTGTTTATGTGCCCTTGTTTTGGTTTTTGGGGGAACCTGCAAATTATGATTGTAGAACAGTTGATATTCCTTGCACTGGACTTGTTAAAATAGGTAATGCTTGACTTGCCACATAATTTTAAAACGAAATTACTATATCAGAAGCATAGGGTAACAGTTGTTATACTGAGGAGCATATGAATTTTGTTAGAGGTTTTTATACTTCTAAATGCATTCCAAATAGCTTTCACTTCTAGGAAAGAAATAAAACAATGGTGACAGTAAATTGAATTTTTTTGAAATACTGTATGAAGGTTGTAGTACTATGATGAACCTATTTGCATTTAATGATCTGTCATGTCATGTAATTAAAACAAATTAATACTGAAAATGAAGTAAAATTGAGTGCAATAAAGCCACTTTCTCATATATTCATTTTCTTGTAACAACAAAAGAGAACATAGACCACAATTCTAGAATTTGTTGCTTTAAATCGTAAGTAAGGTTGGTTTTTGTTTTGTTTCAATATTTTATGGCAAAGATAATTCTTTGGAAGTGGATAAGGGAAAGTTCTTGTTGAAAAGGCTCTTGGCAATTCCTTTCCTAGCAGTGGCTTCAGTGTGGGTATCCCATCAATGTCCTTGAGTAATCGGCATCATTTGAGAATATGAATAATTATGAATATCTGGAATATCTAAGGCATATGAGCAGTTGAGCTTTGGTCAGTCCAGCAATTCTTGAGCTATAAGGGCAAATACATTTTTACAGCTTTTAAGGAAAGAATCTTAATCCTGTGGAGAAAAGGGCTGGTATATTGCAAGAGGGAGAAAATGTTATATTCCTGCAAGTATGTGAATGCTATGCTTTGCAAAAGGAATGTGACAGAAATTTATTGTGATGTGTTCTCTTCCTGGACAAGTTTTACTTTGAGCAGAAAAAGTTTTGCAGGTGAAGCTGTTCTGAGAAGCGTTCCTCTGTGGCTGTAAAATTGATGTGGGCTACCGAGCTAGAATGCTGATAACTTGATGCCAGTGGATGTGAGCTGAGATGTTCTTAATGGGGACTGCACTGAAGATAAACCCAAGTGGGCTCATGCCACTGTCTAAAACTTGAGCCATATTCCTTGTTTGTTTCTTGGATATCAAGAACTGGCAATTATGCAGCATTTAAATTTCAGATTGAATATGGAATCTAGTACAGAAGCATGCTCCTGGCTTTCAGAGGGCTGCACATCTCAGGATGCTTAAGAAACAGTATCTGTTTTGGAGCAGATGATCTACATATGTTTTTCAAGGCAACTACCAGTTTGGGATCTTCTTGGATTAAAACTTTAACATGCTGATCAGGAGTTACTCTAGTTTAAATCCTTTTTCTTTCTAACACAGCCTTTGTGTTAGAAATCAGGAAGTATTGTAATAAAAGCAATAAAACAACAGGTTCTTTAAGGCTTGGACAATAATACTTCAGTGACCATCAGACTTCAGACTTTTTTTGTTCACTGCTGTGATACAGGGGCTTACACTTGATTTTTGCTGTTAATGCTGCCTTCTTTTTCTTCTGCTCTCTACACTTCCTGACCATTTTTCATTGCTTTGTATCAGCACATCTTCCCTCCTGTCTGCTCATTTGATCTTTCCAAGGTGTCAGTGCGGCAAAAGTGCTCCACAAAGTACAAGTACTTTCTTTGAGTCTGAAAGAGCAGTTTGAGAAGCCATGAGTAGAATTCTATATGACACATAAGGAACAAGTTTATCTTCCTTTTTTTACTTCATATTTAAAGTAGAGACAATGTTGATTCTTGTGGCAGCAGTTTAGGTCCTAAAGTAGAGTACAGATAAAATGTATTTACAGTAAAGGTTTGCAAACTTAGAGTTACAACGTGTTGCCCACTCACTGAGTGAAGCTTCTCCCCTTTGGATTTCCAGGGGTTTTTTAGTACTGCAGTATTTATGCACTTTACATCATAACTGTTTGCCTAATACAATGGAAGGTTTAGTCCATGTGGTTGTATTGTCCTAATCTAACCATCAAAATGAGAATTTTAACTTCAGAAACATCTTTCATCACACAAAATTTCAGGGTTTCCTGATGCACATACATAACTGAATAAGATTCTGTGTTCATCATATAACCCTCAAGGTCTAGATCGAGCAATGGTCAGGATCTGAGAACATACAAAACTTTGCTAAAGTTTTATATTTCCATTTCACCGAGTTTGCAGTAGGAACATTACATTAGACAAACTCTGCGAGTGTTGTTTTGTTGCAGCCTGAATAATGTTTTCATGAGCAATGTTTTAAAAGCTGTTATTCCTCCTCTTCATTCTTGCCCCTCACACTTCTCCTTGTGGCTTTAGAATTTGGAGAAATTATTTTTAAAGCAACCTCTAAGCATCCTGCGATACAATTTATATTTCAATCAGAACAGGTATTTGGTGTCCTCCTCTAGCAGTAAGTCTGCTTGGTGGGGATTTTTGATTTTTTTTTTCCTTGTTCTGTAGTATACAGTTCTACATATACTAAAATACAGTATTTTTGTTTAGTTTAATGAAACACATAAAATTTAGAATAATGAGAAATGGAAATTTAATGCCAGTAATAGGAAGCAGCTTGGTTGAGGGTGATTTTCTGCTGAAATTAGTACTATAAAGCATTAAATATTGCTATTCATTTCATGATGATAGATGTGGAGTTCAGATGTAGAATTTTTAATTTATTCATCAATATATAGAGTGTCCATAAATAAATGGTGTCCGTGTGCTCAATTGCTAGAGAACATAGACTTTTTTTGCCTTTTCCTGTAAAAATGTTGTGAAAAAAAATGCAGAGACTAATGGCAGGGATTGTGCTAGCATCCTTTTTTGCAATCTATGTTTTTAACTTGATCGAAGCATCTAAATTAATTTTTTTCACTTGGTAGACAATTGTGCTGGTGTTCACACATTATATTCGTCATGAAATGTATTTCAACATGGCTTCAACATGGCAACAGTTCATGGCTTTTCATGAGCAGGTTTGTGCTGCAAAGTTTAGTTTGTTTGCGTAAACCTCAGCATTGAGCTGCAGCACTGATCAGCAGAAGAGAAACAGCGTAATGGAGGCGTGGGATGGCTGTAACTCTATTGTAGTGACAATAAATATGATGGCAGAAGTATACAAAGTATACTTCAACTTGTAAGCAAGGAATGGAGGAATGTGTGGAGTTTGCAACCTCTAGAACTCTTTATTAAGCTGTGAAAGCATTCCAGAGAAAAATAGTAATGGTAGAGTCCATTCAAAACAGAGGGAGCAGGGTGGGGGAAATTAAAAATATTCAGTTGATGAACTATTTTCCTAAAATCAATACCAAAAACTATCCAAAGCCTCCAGCGCATAGGCTTTACGATACAGTGGCTTGGACTCTAAGAGCAGGCTGTGATGCCACTGTGTAAAGCGCTACCAGCTATTTAAGGGCGCGCGTGTCGGAGTTATAAAGCAAGAGGAGGAGTCTGTCTGTGCATGACCCCGCTTTGTCTGTTTGTAGCTGGCAGGGAGGGAGGCTGCTCTCGGGCTCTGTGCCNGCGCTGGAGCACCGCCCGTGCCGGCCCCGCCGCGCTCCGCCCTGCGCGCCGCCGCTGCTGCTCCGGCAAGTGTCAGCGAAATTGTTTTATTGTTAAAGGGCACGGAGTAATATATTCATCTCCATCCAAGGCAGCCATTTAATGCCCTTAAACATGCCCTCTCACAGCTCTGGCCTGTTGACTATGCTTATTTGGTGTAATAATTAGCAGAATTTCTCGCTAACAGTGGTACTTACCAACAC
Organism: Platysteira castanea; assembly: GCA_013397175.1. Taxonomy (NCBI): domain Eukaryota; kingdom Metazoa; phylum Chordata; class Aves; order Passeriformes; genus Platysteira; species Platysteira castanea. Next base: position 2,435,339 of record VYXC01008459.1, on the reverse strand, counting down.
CTCACATTTTCCTCCGTGTTTTTGTACGTGATGGATCGTGCATTCTATGAATAAAGTTAAGCGGGTCACAGCCTAAGCCCTGTACAACACAGCTATTTTCTGCACAATAGTTCTGAATAGATATATATTAACTCCTTTTTAATCCCCGTGGTGTGTAATGCAAACAACTTTGAGTCTTTTTGTAGTAGGCTATTGAAAACTTGTAAGCACAGAACACTTAACTTGTCAACCTAAAGAACAAAAAAAGAGAAATGGAATGAGGAGCTACAGAAATTAGAGTACAGTGTCTTTTACCAATGGCAGGCTTTAGGAACCTGTTCTAGTGCTTCATGAAGTTTGGTACAGATTACTGTACTTTGTTCTAGAGGAACAATTCTCATATGCATTTATAGGTGATCTCTCTGCTGTCACGATGTTCGAAGTTAGTCTGCTTGGTGTGAAAATACAGGTAGGAATTCAGAGTTAAACAGTACTTGAGGTTTTTGCACTTTTCTGTCTGGAAATCATTTAGCTTAAAATTCCTGTCATGGAAATAAAAAAAAAGGTCCCTGAATAAATGCTGTGGGTAGGGATCCTCATAGTGGTTCTTTCCAAATGCAGGGGCTGATAAAGTTAAGGGTTCCCAAAATTATTAGGTAACTGTAGTCTTTTTTCAGTTAAACTCCTAAGTAAAAATCAAATGGAATTCTTATATAATGAATTAGCTCAACTAACAGTGGTTTGAGGCATATTTCATATGGCAGTTCAGCTCTGCATGGAGACTATCAAGCCTTTGTCACTAGTTTAGTTGGGAATTGCAGTTCATGTAGTGCTAAATGCGGGTCATAAGCTCTTGGAGTTGTCTGTTATTTAATTTTAAAATCCTTCCTTTGAATATTTTTTAGAAATTCCACATTGTTCATTCTTTTTTCCTTCAGCCCTTTTTGAATTCTAGTTACTGCTGAAGCAATTCCATGGTAGAAGGGGAAGTAATACAGCATGTTAAGCCAGCAAATAAGAACAAAGGTGGTTCTGGCAGCTTTCTCTTAATGTCAGTTCCTTGCCCTCAGCCTCCCTTATTAATGCAGTGGAACTGCTGTCACTCAGACGGTTTTAACACAGACACGCAGTCTATGTGTCAGAAAGGGTGGCCTAGATTTTTGAGTTTCACATTGAGAGTACCCCAACATACAAAACCACTGTATCAAATCATAAAATGGTTGACTCCAGTCCTTGTAGACATTCTGAAGGAAATGAAATTTATTTATTCTTGTCTTTGATGTATCCTCTAAGGAAGCAAGAGAGTTTAGATTTTAGGTGTCTGCAGTATGTTCGATTGGATGGAGACTTTCCTGTGTGCCTTTAATTTTATGATGGTTCAGAACAATCCTTCTCTTTGTCAAGTTGTACGTCCATTTTAGAATTATTTTTTGTGTGCTTGTATCTCTTTCTATAAAGGGTTTTTACGTTTTCTCACTATTCCTTCACTTGTGCTAATTTACTGGGCTTTTTGATAATGTCCTTATATAACATATATGGATATTTACTTAAAAATACAATCAGAAATTATTTGGTGCTTTTTCTTTACTGGATCATTTAATGGATTCAAATTTGAATGTCACCACACAGTTGATTAAACATGTCTGTATTTTCCTATCAGCCTGCTATAGCTTTTGTATGTTGTGGATCAGTATGGCTGCCCCCTCTTCTTCCTTTGTTTAGACAATGAATCCAAGCCATTCTAGAGTGAGTTAGTACTCTTGGTAGGAATTGTTCATTTATTAAATTTGGTGGAAGAAATTCTTTTTCAGCAGAAGGGAGCAAGTAGGGCTGAGAGTTGTGTTGAAATCTGGAATAGTCCTCTGTGTGCCAGCCTCTTTCTTGTTTGCCTTCATAAATCCAGCCTGTATTTGAGAATAGTGTGGAGAAGGGATGAGGTGATTTTGAGAAGATTTGTTTTTATTGTACTACACATTCTCAAAATACAGACAGAGGTAGCAGCAAGACTATCCAGAGTCTTAGACCAATCAGGAACATAAGTGTATGGGTAGAAAGGACAGGCAAGAGTTTTCCCTGAACAAATGTAGAAGAAAAACTTAAGAAATTATTTTTGTGCATTTCTGTTTTAGTTGAGTAGTGCTGCTCTGCAAAATTATACCTGAACATTGCAAGTGAGGGGGAAAGTTAACAAGAAATAAGGTCTGTATATGCAAATAATAGAAATGAAAACCAGATATTCAGTATTAGCCTTTTCATCAGTCAGAATAGCCTTATTAAAACAACATTGTTTGAAAATGCAGGAGTTCTTAAGTTTGCTCAAAAAATGTATTCTTAAGCAAAATGTTGATTTGCATTATGAAATTCACCTGGATTTGACATGAAGAAAATGGCTTAACAAAGATCTACTTCTTTCACAGCTCGAGTGCTCTCTTGTATGTTACCTCTTAGTGTACCCTAACATTATTTACATTATGCCAAGATGGCTTAAGAATAAAATGTGACTAGCCCTTCTCTTAGCTGTAGTTCTTTAACCTTACAATAGTACTGAAAATGTTCTCAGTACTGTGAAATACAGACACCAACAAACCCCTGGTTTTTTGGATTGTGAGGCAGAAGAGAATTTCTAACACCAAGATCTCCTGATTCACTGACCACTGGTGACTGGCAAACTGATTAATCAAAACCAAACTGAGGAATGAGTTGCATCAAACTTTCAGTTAGTGTGGCTTTGCTGCCTCCAGTTTATTTGGTTAGGCTGTATGTGCAGAACTTCTTAAGGCAATATGAATGATTCACTGTTGTCTGCTGGTCTACACAGTTTGGGAACCACTCATTTAGAAAAACTTCCAAACTTGATATAAGAAAAAATTCCCATGAGGGAGAATTCGTGTTTCACAGAGGTAACCCCTCCAATGCCTAATTATCCTTTCTTTTCAATTGTGCTCCTTGTTTCTGGTCTGAACTTGCCCAACATTTCAGACCCTGAATTTCCTAATTGTTGCCTGCCAACTTAACATTTAAATGTTAGCTTCTGTTCCCCATGTGGCTTATTTTGGAGATGATGAACAAAGCTAAGTCTTCAAGCTAAACAAAATTAACCAAGTCTGAATTGCTCACTGTGAGGTGTTTCTTTAATTGACTTTCGTTGGAAAAAAGCCCCTTTTTCAGCAAACCATATAGGAATATCTTTCTTGAATTTCTATGCCAAAATTCAATTCAACAGTATTTCATTAATAGTTGTCTTATTATAAAGTTGAGTCAACAACTGTAGTATTTAGGTTTTCTAAATGAGTGTTACCATCATTTGACTGGTGGTGTTGTGCGTGCAAAGTTAGGAAATTAGTATGTAATAAATACAAACCAGTGTCTGTGCATTTATTACACGGTTCACTCTTATAAATCATAGAATCATAAAATACCAGGTTGGAAGGGAACCTCAAGGATTATCTGGTCCAGTTGTGTAAGATGTTAAAAATTGCACTTCTCCTCCCTGAATACTCTCGTACAAATTTTGTTATGTTAAATTCATGTGTATAGTGAGATCTCTAATTTTTATGTCCTTTAAAATACATTGTAAAAAATGACACAACTGTATTAACTCTGTTCTCCTGTGTATCTTCAAAAATGACATCTCAGTTGTGCTGTTTTGGAAAAATGTTGATAGTGAACTCATTGTAACCATGATTACATATCAGTGGTTACCTTTAAATTGTTTTGGGGAGGGGAGGGAGAATTGCACGAAGCTCCCACTCAAAGCCTCCTCTAGTGAGAAACGTTGGAAGGAAAATTTGAATTTATCATGTCCTTGAAAAGGGCGAAGCACAAAGATTGAAGAGCAGAGGCAAGAAGCACGAGGCAAGAAGTCTGGTGCTGCCGATGCAGCCGAAGCACAAGGGACTGGCATTCCCCTTCCTTTGGTGCATTCTTTGGCCGTGATTTTGTTAACTGTGGCACATACTCTCAAGAATTATCTGGTAAATGCCTCCTTTAAAAATGCATCAGCTGTGTGCCTGGTGAAATGTGACTAACACGAAAGAAAAGTGTTCCTGGAATACATTTCTTTTTATCTGTAAGGCCTTAAACCATCTTCCTGTCTCTTCATTCTGGAGTGAAGAATACAGTTCTGCATTCTGCAGATATGTAAATATGATGCCTTGGAAGGCTGTAAAGGTCTTGAGATTTCACCAAGTTAGTAAGTGCTTTTAGACTTTCATAGTACTTATTGTGCTAATAAAATCTCTGGAAAATAATTTGGTTCTATAAAAAATACCAAGAATCAACAATATTGTAATGGCCTGCGAAGATGTTCAAATACTGTGTAATGGGCATGACAGTTACAGTATGTGAAATTTAATGCTCTAGCTCCTTATTGATCTTCCTTGTAGCCGATTGCATGGCACATGCATTTGCACTTAACACCTGCTCTTTCTACATTAACACTATCTTCTGCAATGTCATCAAGGGCAGGTTAAAAGCTGCATTTGATGCTAAACTGAAGTATTTAAGGAAATATCTATATTTTTTTCATATCCTTTTCACTTTACTTTTGACTGCTTTATCTTCTGGGTGATATTTTACAACTTAGAGGTTTTCTTCCCTCCTTTTTAAAGTGTTCTTACTACACATTGGTTGCTTCTACCATTACCTATCACTATACAGAGAGGCCAGAAATCCTGCCAGGCTTGTTATTTTCTGGAAATGATTAGAAGCTGCAAGAAAACTAATTGTATCTTTGATTTTGCTGGTAGTTCTGAAAAACTGTATTAGTGTGACCTGCCAGAGTTGTGTTGGCAAGTTCTTTGTCCGTATCTACAGAAGTTATGAGCCTGTTGCAAAGGTTCTGAATCTGCGTTTCAAGCTGTGTCAGCCCTTGGGTTTCAGTCTGGATGTCCTTGATCTGTTCTGTGGTTGTTGGTCAGTGTGTTTGCTCTTACTTTGCTACATTAATTAGATATTGAATCCCAGTGGAGTTTGTACAATTTCAATTGTACAACTGCAGTTATGCAGTACTTCCCAAAATAATGTGGTGATCCTTAATGTTTCTTTCTGTTTCCTTGAGTTATTTAGGGAGAAACAGCACCGTGTCAGCATTATTTTCCATTCTTAAGCATAATATGCATCTCCTCAGGCTACAGAGATCTAGTGCCATGTGTCCTGGTAATGGATTTCCATAGAAGTTAGGAACCATCAGTATCTTTATGTCATTAGAACATGAGCTGAACATGAACAGCAACATCAAATGTATCATTGTTTCAATATTAACCCTTGTTATAGTTTTTATTTTATGTGTCTTTCATCTTTATTGAATCTTTTGTCTGTCAAATATTGTTGCTTAGTATTTCATATCTGGTCAAACCCCTTGGATTTCTTGGGACTGGGTGTGAAGGGGTTTTTGTGCTACATCATGCAGAATTTGTTTTTCGTAAGTCGCTAAGATTTCTGTCTGCTGATTCTTTGGAGGTGAGCTGGTTAAGAATAGCTAGATTTAGAAATCTAGTTTCTCAGAAACTATTGGCTATTTTTTAGAAACTGTGCAAAGAATGGCATGCAGAAATGCTCCAGTGCCCTTACCTATTCATTGTGACTCACAACCACATTGAACTAAAAGTGTCCACTGTCTTAAGTGTTTTCTGAAGTACACGTATGATCTTGAGTCCATATGTATGAGAAAAAACTAAGAACTGGAGATCTTAATGAAGCTTGATCATTTTCAAACAAAGTTTGAATGTTCTTACTTCTCACCTAGTACATAAAGCTGACCCATTTGCTAATTGGTACCTGCTGCAAGAGGATGCACAGATGATGAGAGGGAACAAGATATGGATGATGGTATCAAAATGCTTGCAGTGATGGTAGAAGAAGCAGAAGTTTATTCACAATTATGTGGAGGAGGCTTAGGGACAGCCCGAAGTGTCTGTATTTGAACTATATTACTTCAAATTTTTATTATTACTTACAGTGCTAATCCATGTGTGACAAATGTACACTCAGCTGGGTAAGGAAATTGCTGGTTCTGTTCCATTAACAGCCACTGGCCAAAGGAACAATGTTCCTGTAGGTTAAAACAACAATTAAGGGGCCCTTAACACTTCAGGGTGGGGAGAGAGGGGATACTGGCAGCAGACATTTTTCACACGTTGCTAAGCTGCTTCAATGCATAAATTGACTCTTAGTTCAGTTACATCAGTTGAGTGTGTTGTGCATATGCATGACTGGTCTGTGTGTGTGTGAACCAAAACCTGGGCCTGTTGATTTATGAGAAAGGGTAAGAGAGGTTGAAATTAGTAAGCAAAGCCAAACAGTACCTTTGCAGCAGAGAATATCAAGCAGTCTTTGAGACAGCTACTCATAGATGCTGATGTTAGACCTGAGGTCTTTGCATGCCAGGGGATTGTTCATTACGTAACTTTTTCCATGCCCAGGTCACTTGAACTGGATTTTGTTACTTCTGTAGCTGGACCTGTTTGTTCAGTGGAAGAAAAGGATTCACTGTGGTTATATTAAATACCAAGTATAATTTATTGTAATATACTTAGCAAGTGGATATGTGGGACATGAAATATTGGTAGACAGTTGTGGATAATTTTAATATGAGTTTACATAGAATAATAATGCGTGGTTTTGCCCTTAGTATAAAAATGTTTTTGACTGATATTAGGGGGCAGGGAGGGCACCTTATAGTACGCAAGTGGGGTACAGAATGGTCATGTGTCTACCAGTATTTTTGGGAGGCTGTATTGTAGAATGTAGCACAGACAATGGTTTTGGTAAGTCTTGAGTGTAACAAAGGGCAGGCTGGCCATATAACATTTTCATGTCAGTAAATGGTGCTGTAAAATTGGCCAGTCCCTTAAGATCTTTTGATGAGCAGAGTTTACAGAAATAATTTGAGGGAAAAAAAAATTTCTGAAATCTAATATATGTGATAATGTAGAAATAAAAGCTGTAATGGTACATTCAGAATGCATTTTTTATTACTCAGGGTTCATTTCTGACATGACTTGTTTTAGCGAGCCACTTGAATGATCTTGGTAGCTATGAAGTTTTAATAGCTAACACTTGGAAAGCCTTGTAGTTTAAACAAATGTCAACTTCAAAATCACATTCCTTTCTTAAGAAATGATCCCAATTTTATTTTTTTTAAAAAACTCCGACATGTGAAAGACTGTTAGTAGGTAATGTTGTGAAAGTTGCTGTAAAATGGTGACTTTTTTTCTTGATGGGGTCTTAGTATTGTGTCACAAAATTTTTGCTATATATTTAATCTTCCTCCTTTATAAAACCGTTTATTAAGCATTTCAGAGCACTAGCCCTTTTCTTCATGCAGGACTTGAAAGAAATCCATGCTTTATTAGAGTTGATAAAAAAAAAAGAATGAAATGGAAACAGAGGCTCTAATGGACATTCTTATGTGAGTAAAGAAGGTAATAGGAAGGAGAGATTTTTGAGAAACCAAAGGTTTGCATCTGAACTGTGATTCCGATCTTTCTGTCATGACAATAGGTATTCTCAGGCATTCTAAACCTGATAACCCTTTGGAAAACAAAAGACTGCTGGGAAAAACAGTATTGGAGAAGAAGATGATACTTTCTTATGCTTTGAATAGTGGCTCTTTTTTTTAATATCTATCCCTGAAATTTCTGCAAACACATTGGATTACATTAAAAACAAAAAAATTCAAGTGTTTTACGAGTTCTGGTCCTGAGTAGTCTCAAAAGTGTACAAACTGCAGCAGGCAGTTAGCAAAACTTTTTAAGATGAAAAAACGGGCAATGTTTTAAGAACTTCTGATGAAGGGAGTTGAGGCAGAGGGGCTGTTGTAGGCTGGGAGTGGAGATGATGTTCCGGAGCTGCTACACCAACCTTTTTGCACCCTCACCTCCAACAGTGCGGTGTTCCCACCTTTAGCCCCTGCAAGATCATTTGTCAGATCTAGACATGAGAGAGACAAAAAAAATCTTTTTTGAATGGATTTAAATCTTCCTTGTGTTAACAATTGCAATTTCGTCACTGAATTCTTCAGTACATTTTATGCCAAGCACTTGGGGGGAAAAAAACCCAGACTTTCGCTTAATGTTTTCAGTGGTTTTACGTGTTAGAAATTGTGACATTGCAGCCTTAAATTTGTTGTCAGAACTAATTTCAGTAATATTTCCATGTGATTATAATAAATTTAGTTTTTATAGTATATTGTTTCAGCCAAGAAAATTATTTGTAAATTGGAAAATAACTATTGTCTTCTGACTTGTTTGATGAGGAAACTAAATAGGAATTCTATGCTGGAGCACTGAAGTCTTCATAAGCCTTTATAGCCTAGATATTGAACTTCTGTCTTAAAATTAAGAGAGAAATGAAACCTTCTGAGAATGGTACTGACACCCCACAGGGAAAAATGTCAGCTGTGGAAGTTTCTATATTGTCATGCTTCTTGGTCAGAAAATGTCATTAAGTCCCATGTTTTTCTTACATCACTTAATTTGAAAATAGCAAAACACGTGTAACATAACTGCCTTTTGGCTTGTACTTTTGATGTGTCTCAGCTGTGTTTCTGTTACTTCTCTTGCTCCGTGACATACAATGCACCACTTCTCTTGCCAGAAAAATAAATAATTACTTATATAGTGATTGAGAGATTCCAATTATTAATACTCCACTTGCTGGATTTTACAACCAACTGTCTCATTAATAATCCTGTTTATTATTAATAAATGAGCAGAGATTGTTAATGTCTGCAGGATGCTCGTTGCACGCTCTGAAACTGGATATTTGTGCTTCTGATCTTTGTTGCGGAGTCAGTTAAAATAGCTCCAAGAACACTCACAGCAGCCCACAAAATAAGTATTTGCAGAGGTTTTTGCCTTTCTGAAGGCCCGAGATGAACACTTAACAAAGTTTCTAAAGCAATGCACAGTGCATGGTGACAGGGATGGTGCACATTAGATTGTCTTTCATGTATTGGCATCACTAATGTGTGTATAAAAATCCCAGTTTTTTAAAATGTAATAAATATAATCTTGATATCTGAATAAAGTGTTATGCTGTTGATAATTTTTAAAATGTAAAAATCAGACTTAGAAAAAGGCTTTTTAAGAAGCCTGATACCTTCAATTAAAGGCATTTTTTTAGTTTTTATTTAGGGGTTTATGTGTTTGAAGAGCCAATAAAAACGCTTCTGTAACAGTGCTTAGACTTTCACATCAGCCAGCTGGTATAGCCAGATACTCAGTTTTTCTCTTTTTTTTTTACTTTTTGGAGGTATTTGTGAGTAGCTTGATGTTTTTGACATCTGTGTGACAGCTTCTTGCATAAGAGATGAGCAGCATGTTATACCACCCAGCTGTGTGTATTAGTCTGCACATCAAGCTGAAGAGCGGCACTTAGCCAGATCTGACAATCAAATGTGAACTACTACTACCTATACACAAGAGTGCATTTTAATGTTGTGTGCTTTTTGCCAAGAGCCTGATACTTGACAAAGAAATTGTCAGAATCTCTCTTCTTCCCACTTTTTTTTTTCTTTTTCCCACAGATGTGAGTCCATGTTAAAATATCTTTTTTTTTCCCCCACAGTTTAATATGGTTTATCTTACAGATAACAAAGCCAGTCTAATGTTTTCAGCAAATTCATGTAATAAAATTCTGGCAGGCTTTTGGTAATAGAGGAGTGTAATTGTTTTAGAATATGAAGGAAATCAGCATGTCATTTTCTGCCAACTTAATCTGAGGTTACAATCTGCTGGGTTTCACCAATGACTTCATGTCAACATACCAACGACCTGTCCCCAAAGAAAACTGAGGACATAAGGAAATTACACCACTAGTTCAGAAACGTCAGTGCTGCTCTTCCAAGGCTTGCTAAGAATTGGTGCTCAGCACACTGTGAGTGTGGAGATGAGTGAGAGCCACCTGCTCTTATTGGAGTTTGACTGATCTATGAACCTTAAAATCCTCTACACTTCCACCTGACTTTAAGCCTCTGTTGCATTTCTGATGCTTAAACTTGAATAAATGGAAGTCATTGTCACAGAATTCAGAGTTATACTCCAGAGGTCAGCTTTCCTTGTTTATGTGTTTGTTATAAGCCAGGAGTTAGTTACTACATGGGATGTTTATTCTTCCTTTTATAAACAGTAGTGCCAGAATAGGAAAGATCTGTTTTGACCTCATTTTGAACTTGGTTTTATGAAAGTGTTAGTCATACCTTTTTTTTTTTTTTACTTACTCTGTTTCCCTTTGTATTATACCTTTAATATTCTCTTTAAAACAGTATTCCATTTCCATCTGGTCTTCCTCTTACAACATAAAAATATTGAGTGAGCCGCAACTTAAGTTGTTTCTTGTGCTAGTGTTTATGTAGTTGAAAATATTGCAATAAAAATAAGAATTTGAATCCTGTTATATATTTAAGCATTATGGCAGATAGAGTTTTATGATCTTTGAGTTGCAAGTAAGTCGAAATTTGTTAATAATCAAAGTTTGTAAAAGGTAATCCTTGCATGCTAGAACAAAGATGTAGAGGAAGGAGTTTATTAATTTTCTAGGCCAGTACTTCCACTGTAATAATTTTTACACTGTTGTTAATTCTTACTTATACTGAATTAGTGTTGAATTAGTCTGTGAGTAGATAAATGTGAATGGACCTGTCATGGATCAGGATTGTTTGATTCCAAAATTCTGATGGCATGATTCACACATCTCTTTGCATTTCACTTTGCAAATCAGTAACACAATTAATTGTATAGTGCCACAAAAAAATCTCTTTTGATTAATTAAAACCTGAAAGATACAATTTGGAGAAAAATCAGGCTTTTATCTTAGCATTTTATTAGTGGTCAAATTGACTAAATATTGGTGGAGATGCTCTCAGTCTAAACCAGAAGTAAAAACGGAGTCAAGAGAGCAAGGGGACAGGGAAAAACCTGTTCTTACAGGTGGGTGGTTCTTGGTGCACTCCCAGCATCAAACCAGATTTCTGGCTGTCTCTGGGATGGCAGGTCTTGAGGATGGCATTTTAAATACTGCCAGGCTGTGGGGGCTTTGGGGTACAGTAGACTGTGCTTTCTTTTTCTTTCATAAACCATTTCAGGAAATTTTTTAGAGTACACCCAACACTGGGGCTCATTATTTTAATGAAGTGTGTTGTTGAGCCATTTGATGAAATACGAGCTTTGTACCCATTGGATGCACGAATTGAAGTAAAAAACAAAATTAAATAAGAAATTAATGTGTAATTATAAAGTAGGCACAGGTCTGAAGAATGTAAGGCCAGAAGAACATGAGATTAATTTTGATCAGTGTAACAAGGACTGATTATCTAAAAAAGAATTTAGGAGTAAAAGTACTCGTGTGCTCTGAAACTACCTAAACTGAATTACTGCTTTGTAAGTGGAGAAGTTCTGCAGATTTTTTTATTCATTTTTCATTATTTAATTTTCCAGAATTGAAGGTAGTAAGAGAAGTAATTGCATCTGGTTTTGTCATTTTAATACAACTACTTTTATGCTTCTCTGTTTATAATCTTGGTTTTTAGTCTAATTTTCTGTTTCAATTTTACCCCTCCAAAACAGAAGAAAAAACTTCTTGAAGAACTTGGGGAGAATAGACTTCCATATCTGACACCAGCCAATGCTGATTTCCACCAGTTGGTAACGTATTTCTTTTAACTCGTTTTAAACTAAAATGGCTGTTTGCACTGAGCAACAAATAAATCTTCCTTCGAAGAGACACTGTGAAATCTGATATGAAAGAAGATATCCTGATGGCTGATAATGCACTTCCAGGTGGTGTGGAATAAGATCTGTAGAGCTAGGATATTCACAAATGAGAACTTGGTGAACTTTCTTTATTTTTAGGTGTGTGCCCTCAGTACCAGTGATGTATAACATTTAATCACAGTTTCTCATGCTTTATTGAAACAAAATCCATGTCACCATTTTTAAAATTTATTCTTTTATGAGTGGTGAAGAGACCTTTATAGCTCCCATTTAGCATAATAGGGGGAATATTAACATAGAAATTTAAATTTTGGGGGGCTTAATTCTACTTTCCAACAATAAGTGATTGTTAAGACTTTGCTTACAAAACAAACTCTGGAAACTGGAATGCCTCAAATGAAACCAAGCAAAAGTAAGATCAGGCTCAGTAGCCATGTGAGTAGTAAGCCAAGTGAGTTTATGGAAGAATATAATGAATTAACAGAATTTTCCGCATCCATCTTGGATCTTTCTAGATCAGCTACAGAACTCAGGGTAGGTTCAATCCGATCAAATTGGATCATGGTGAGACAAAAGGCATAAGAAATAACCTGGGTGTTTGAACAGCTCCAGTGAGCATGCCCACATTACACGACACAGGAGGGGTGCCTGCCTTGTGTTGATATATGGCTCAAAGATGTGCAAGTGGACAGGAGCTGGGAAAATTTATAAGAGCGATACAGATGGATTTTATTATTTCTTTTTTCTTTACACAAAAACCTAAATATGTTCTTTTCAGTCTTAAACTTATGCTTATGAAGAAACTCTTCCCCCTTTTAAGAATCAGGCAGCTGACTTTTCTCCTCCCTAGTCCTGTTACATCCCCTCCTGTTTGTTCTCTTCTATCTCAGATGCTGCCAAGAGCTGCTTTGCCCAGCATCTTTCTTTTATTTCCCATCTTTGTAAATTCACCTTCTCGTGGAGCTGACGTGAAAAGAGAAGGTGCAGTCAAGGTTGCCCGAGTGGCATCTCATTTGCTCAGGGTCAGTAACCCATAAATACAGAAGACAATGGGAACGAGATAAGCAGTAAAATCACACCTGTTCAAGCTTTAATTAAGTTTGGTTACATTCTCTTTGCAAATATAGAATTATAATTTTTATGTAGTGTATGTGTGCATAGTAGGTATTTTTAAGTGTATATGATAACCATAAACATCACAAACACCTTTTGAATTCTGTGGTGGTTATGAAATGTTACTTGAATCACAGCTGTAGAAATTGGAAGTTCCGTGATGCTTAAATGCACTACAGCTGGAGAGGAAAAGAAGGGTGAGGGCTTGAAGACAAGAAATCGGCAAAGTGAAATATCACATATAGTTTAGTTTATAGTCTGTCTTTCCTTGACAGACCTGCTCCACTCCTTGAAGGATCCACCTCTTATAAAACAGTATTCTTTGAACATGTTGGAAAAGTTAGGTAGGATGCAACTAAAAAAAATCTGCCATATCCTGTCGGGTATAGAAACGTACAGGCTGAGCTCTGTAAGAAGTAAGAAATTCCATCACAAGCAAAACTTCCACTGACATCCTCTTTCAGTGTGTTTTGCCTGATGAAGGATTTTGGAAGTGGGCCCCAAGCCATAAGCTGAAACAATGTAATGTTTAAAGCCAATACTGAACAAGAAAGGGGCTGTAACAAGGTAATTACCAAATACTTGAAGTACAGACTATCATTTCATGATGCACAGGGCAGTTTGTTTATCAAGGGTCCTTATTGCTGATTGCTAACTTTATCCTGTCCCTTGAGTCCATAGGGTGATTCTCTGTGCTGAGTATCACCGTCAGAAGTGAAAGTATATTTAAAATCTTGTGTGTAACATTCACAAGAAGATTTGAGCATCAAATGTGCTTTTATTTCTGTCCTGCAGTTGCCTGTAATGCTCCCACTCCTTTCAGAGTGAACGGTGAGTTGACCTTCAGTACTGGCTGTCAGAGTTACAACACAGAGTACACGATTACTGCCCTTCCCCATCCCCCTGAAACAACAAGGTGTCCAGTGTGAACCCAGCGTTCACCCCGTGTTCTGATCCTGTAATTCTTTCCTTATGGAGGGCACAGCACAGGCACTGGCTGGGGATTTAAAGAAGACCGGGCTCTTTTCATGTGATGTGTCGGAAATTTGTTTCCACTTCCTGATTTCTTTTGAGATACCTTAATGATAAAATAGTTCTTAAGCATGTGATCTTAAAGCACAACCCAAGGGTAACATGCCTCTGACTTGGCTGGCAACTAAATGTGCAAGGCATTACCTCTGCAGTTCAGGAGGGAAATACAAGTTGTTACCTTTTTAAAATCCGTGTTCTTCCTTTCTACTGCATGTTTTCAGGCATTTAATTGCTTTACATCATATTGTTATTTCCCTCCTTCTGTTTCTAATAATTTTTTGGAATTTCGTGTGTGTGATTTATGCCAGACATTCAGTGTATTTATGTTTTCATATAAATGGTTTAAAAATATATAGTATTAGTGTTTAAATATACCATAATAGCACATGCAATGTGGTATGATTATGTCCAGTATACAGAATTATTTAAATACTGAAGTACTGCTATAGAACTGTTAGTGCCCTTTCTTTCATATAGGGCATTTGCATAATGAAAGAAATAATGAAGTAATAATCTTTATATGTCACAATATATAATATTCTATCATTATTAAGTAAGACTATGAGAGAATATTTATGATTCCCATCAGCCTGTACTGACACATCTGACTGCAGACTCTTACATTTACAGTTAATGATTTCCCTAGGTGTTGTGTGTAAGGGTTTTTTCACTGTACTGTTCAAAGGCTGGAGATACACAGCACTGATAGAAACAAAAGGGGCAGTTCAGGACCTCTAAAGAAATCATTTTAGGCTTTTGACAAGCTCAGGTGAACTTAGTTTATCAAGTTTGGATTCATTTCTTTGAATGAGAGCTGGGATCCACTGTTCTAGGATTGTAGAGGGACCTTCACACAATCTGGGACTGTTTTCAAGCTTTGGTGTTTGAAGCTAAGCATGTAAATACAATTGTCAGAAATTATCTGTAGATACTGTTACAGGTTTTTTTTCCTCTCCCTAGGAAGCTAGTTTTTGGAACCATAAGAATGTATAAAGAAAAGGAGTTAGCTTCACTGTAAAAAATTCACAAGGAATGGTGACGAGGTTTATAGATAAACCAAGATTTATTATGTGTAATCATTATTTTAAAAATAGGCTTCCTTTCATGTTCCCCTTTTTAGTAGAAACAAACGATCCTATAAAGCCAGCTCTTCAGTGTTGTAGGATAACAGTGCATTATGATGCAAAAGTCTGTTTTCATGCAGTGGAAAATGTGCATACTTACTGCCTGGTTTGTGTTTCTTAAGGGCACGTCCTTTGGATTTTAAAACTAATTTCCTGAAAGGAAGGTTTGAATGAGACTTGGAAGTAGATAGTACTAGTGAAGTGGGTTTGAGTTGTACCAGAAGGAGCTCACAGATGGATTGTAAGTCAGTGTGGTGCTTTGTGCTGGTGGTTTTTATTTGTCTTTTTTAAAAGCACTTTGAACATAAGCTATTAGACTAGTAAAAGTTTTGACAGATCAGTTTTGTCCATCCACGTGCTCTTGCCCCATTGCCTAATGCCTTCAGATTTCAGTTTACCTTAATATGTATCCCCACACCACCATAAGCATCTAACTTTTCTCCAGACTAGTGATTAATTTTTGGGCAAAAGGAAATAGGTGTGGTGAGTCCTTGGGAGCTTCACAAGTGCGAACTGATACCTGATACACTCAAATTACCACCCTTCCCTTACTGAGGGCACTAGTTTGCATCTGTTTCTTTTATTTATCTATTAATTTTAATGAAATACGTAAGAACTCACTCTTCTTAAGGACTTATTCTCTAGCCTGTGTCCAGTTTGTCAAACAGTCCAGCAGTAGTTAAAGCAGATTTACAGGCAACCAGTAAAAGGTGTGATTATGTGATACTCACTTCCTTAGAAAACTAGATTAACAAAATAAAATTATCCAAGCCTTCCTGGAGTGGGAAGCCGTATTATGCATACAAAGCAAGCTGCTGATTAGCAGTGTTATACCTTGCTGGGAGTTGTTGCCTCCACACACGGCTGGATTCTGAGCTCCAGCTGATACCAGAGCTGCTGTGGTCACAAGAGGATATGAGGAAAAAGGATACTACAGGTAGGGAGCTGGGAAGGAAAATAAGTTTGGACATTTTCTGTTGTCAAAAGGGAGCTTTTATATAAAACAGGAGAGCTGATTGGGAGACACTGAGGAAAGTAAAAATAGGACCAGAATGTTAGCAGTCCATTTTTTGAAAATCTATGATTTGATTTTGTTACTTTTTCCCTGGAAAGTATTGCTATATAAAACTATTTGAGTTTATCATGTAACCCTCTAGATTTCTGTACATCAGAATGAAACAGAATGGTCTTTGCAACCATTGCAAAAAGAGAAATCACTTTCTTACTGTTTGATATTCTGTTGTTTATATACTTGAAGGTGGCATTATCTACAGATTCATCAGATGAGCTGTATGTTCTACTGAGTTCTTCTAGAGTCTTCCTATTTATTTATTTGGAGATTTGCCCTGGTTATACTCTCTGGTTGAAGCCAGTGGTACATATCCATAGTTCATGCAATATACTGAAATATGAGAATAAAGTAACAAGTGCTGGTATCTGTTTCTTCACCACATTCTGGACTCATGCTTGTTAACTTGACAGCTTTGCCTTGTCTTAAAATATCTTGACTCCTGTAAAAAGAATAATTATTTTCCTATTTTTGTTTTTTGGGTTTTTTACTCCTTTAGTGGAAGACCAAGTATTCCAAGCTGATTTTCAGGAAATCTGATACAGTACCTGAAGAGCTCCATCAAATGGTCCAAGAAAGCTTTCTGACCTTGCGAGAGCACAACTGTTTCTTCCAAGATCTTGTAAGGATCAAAGGAAAAGACTTTCTTACTCCAGTGTCTCGTATATTAATTGGAAACCCAGGATGCACTTACAAGTACTTGAACACAAGATTATTTACAGTTCCTTGGCCTACTGAAGGTTATGATATAAAATATTGCAGTCCTCAAATACATGATGCTTGTAAAGCATTAATGAGACTTAATGACTACTTGCATATTGAAGCAGTCAAGGCATTACAAGGACAAAATTTGTTTGAGACCAAAGAAATTAAAGATACTACTGTAATAGATAGGGAGCAAAGTTTTGCTACTTCTCTTACGGAGCAAGGGTCTGTTTCAAAAGATCAAAGTGGTGTTTGTGTACCAGAGGATGACAGAAGTCTAAAGAACAGAACATCTTATAACCTGACTTTATTAAATTATATGGATCCACTACAAATGCTGTACTTGAAACAAGAACCTTACTTTGGAATGGGGAACATGGCAGTGAGCTGGCACCACGACGAGAATCTGGTGGAAAGGTCAGTGGTGGCTGTGTACAGTTACAGCTGTGAAGGTGAGTGATGGGACTCGAACAGTCACAAGAATATCTGAAACCCCTGAAGCTCTCCTCTGTTCCCTTGTGTGTGTGCATAAGCACACCTGCATGCTGGTCTAGACTTGTCACGTGCTCCTGAACGCACTGGGGTACCTTTTGTGTTTAAGCCTTATCTTTATTTCCACTAAAACCTGTACAAAATACCTGTGTTTACTGCAGCTGGCTTAGCAGTTGTTCTCTAAGTAGATTTAAAAATTGGTATAATTAACTCTCTGACTAAGAGCCAGGAAATCAAAATCTGTCAAGTACTTTCTCAGGTTAATGCATGTGCATGTTTTCTATCCTGGAAAATGTTTCATTGTAGTTGAGATCATCATTTTTATGGTGTTATTTATCATATACAGACTTGCTTTGCTTTATGCTGATTTTACTACTCTTTCTTAGGAAAGATCATTTTCAGTTGGTTTTGGATAAAAGTATTACTGTATTTACTTAAAACTCTATGCATTTTGTCTAGGCATGCAGTGTTAATGCATGTTTTATGGAGGACTTGCCAACGTTTCTCTAGCTGGGAAGGGTGGACACTGCATTGAAACAACTGTTGTCTGACAGGCTTTGCAGGCTCTTGTTTATTTTAAAACCACTTGCATACAGTATTTTGGGGGTGGTGGTGGTAAAAGTGCAGTTGAATTGTTATTAAATATTTCATTTTTAAAATACCTGTCCCATTTTTATTTAAGAGCAGACATGAGGATTTTTTGGTTTTTTTGTTTCTAACAATTCTTGAACAAAAGTTTGGATTTTTGTTTAAATGACTCTCAGTTTTGCAAAATTGAGATTAGAATTTAGACACTTGATCTTGAATTTGGAAATGTTCCGTTGTGTTTCATAATTGACAGTGGATTTTTTCTTCTTCCAAAAATCCTGTGATGTTTGCTCTAGGACATGGAAAGAATTCACACTGACTTCAGTTGGTTTTGACTAAAGACTGTGATATAAAAATAATAGTTTATGCTCCCACGTGCATTCTCTTATTGGTTTTGTTACTAGTTTTGAAACTCTGGGTCACCTTGTTACTTAATATACAGCTGAAGTCATATTATATACATTTTCCTGGATAGAAAACATCAACTGGCATAGCAAACTGAGTAGAAGACATTTCCTGATGGGTAAAAGTATAATTTTCTTTATGAACTTCTTTCTGTCCTATTTGTCAATGGTGTCAAGTAGATGGATTTTTTTCCAGTAGTACTGTAGAGAAATATTTTTTCAGTAAGATTTTAAGTTAAAGAAACCTAAACATGGACTTGAAGTAATAATACTGTGTATGAGGATTTATTGTAGTATGCTTAAAACTTTTTTACTTTAACATGAAGTTTGCTTATGGAAGGGGAAAAGAGTGAGTCCCTTTAAGTTCAGAGAGCTATAAATTAACAAAAATGAATGCTGCTATATTTATTCATAACTTGTCAGTTGATTTTGTTTCTTTTAGTCAGCAAATTAAATAAGTAAAAATTACGGTGTTTGAAAACCACTGAAAATTCTGTAGAAGATTTGATTGATGTGGGTAGACAGAAATTTTTTATATATTTAGACTAAAAAATATTTTGATATCTATGTACAATTAATGTTTTTGCCAAATACAGGGGTTTTTTTCATAAATATGCTTCCAATTAAAAGTTCGTAATTTTTTTTTCTGAAAAGTTTGGAAATAGACATGAAAACAAAGAAACCAGCATCTTTCTAGTAAATAAATTGATTGTTCTATCATTTACATTTTAAAAAAAATTAAAAGTCACCATATAAAATTTTCTGGTTTTGCATTGCTCAAGTTGGGTTCTTGAGCTTTAGAGGGAGTTTCAGGTGCCTGACGTGGCTATGAAGCATCCTGGAGAAGTGTCCTGCAGTACAGCTCTATGTGCAAGCGGTTCACTCCCACCTCTGTGTTCAGGGTGTGGTTGTCATGGTATATCCTTAGAGCAATTTCATAATAATCCTTAAAGTTTATTCATAAATTGGAGGAAATGGATCCTGTTTATAGCTTAGGAATATGGTTTTGTAACTGAAGTGACAGTAAATATCTGTATGTGTTAAATTTTTGTACCCAGGGCATCCAAGAGGATTTGATTTTGGAGAAATAGTCTTTTTGCTCTTCTGATTTTCTGTTTACAGCTTTCCAGTGCTGGTGGTTATAAGCTCATCAATGTTTACATTATTATTCTTTTCAGTTTTGTATAATGTCAATGTTTTGATGGTTTTCTGCGGTTCAAAAAGACTTTCAATATTTTCTATATCCTTACCAGGTCTCCATAACTCTGAAACATGAGGATCTCAACATCTTTTTGAAGAGTATTCTTATATCTTTGTAGAATCATGTCTTGACTTCTCTTATTGTCCATAAATATATTTAATTTTATGCTAATATGTTTTTTTAGTACTTACTCCACTAATTCATTTAGTATTGAATTAGCGTTGAATTCTCAGTGTAGTGTAAAAGGACTGTCACAGATTCATTACAGAATATATAATCAAAAGCATAGATGTTGTCAGAATTTTTTTGATGGAACTGTTTTTCCTTTAGAAAATGAAGATATGCTGGATTAGTATTTTTTTGGGAGAAAACAGTGATTCTGTGGGAAATACAAACACAAATTAAGCTCGTTGAAATTTTCTGGAACTGGCTTGATTCTCTTTTCTGCCATGTCTTGCACGTTTGTTTTGTCAGCTCTCAATTCCTCAGATCCTCGCTGCTCTCTGAGGTACTGCAAGCACTGGGGGCTGTGGCAGCCTTTAGCAGTGGCAGCTCGAGCTTCCAGAGCTCCATGGCTGGTGCTGATCTACCCTGCTGCACATGCAGAGTCCCCGGGTTGTCAGATTTTGAGCAGCAGGAGCCCTTGGAGTCAAGCAGTCTTACTGAGCTATGGCAGCTCTGTCAGACTGTTTAGAGATGCACAACTCAGCTTATATGGTTTTCTTTTTGCTTTCATTTACATTTTTGTATCAGTATTGGTTTTGTACCAACTTATTGAGTTAAATAGCATTAAAACAGATACTACTGTAATTGAAACAACTTGTTTACTTGTTCATTTGTTCATTGTTTGATGCCATAATGAAAATTTCATGTTTGAAACTTTGATCAGTATTAATTGGAGTAGAAGCAGTTTTCAATATGCCAGAAAAGAAATTTAGACATCAACATAAAGATATTGGAACAAGCTGATATTCTAATTGGTATCAGTGTTTATTTTCTTGTTTCCAGTGTAAAACTCTTTCAAAGCAACTTCAAATGAAGTACAATTCTAACAACAAAATAAGGTAAACATTTTGCTTGATGCTTTTACTTACATTACATTAAGTTAAGAGTGGTTGTCAAGTGATGAGAATAGGGCCTCATAAAAATTTGAGAGGTTTCCTTTTAGTGTGTATGCTGCAGGAAAGTGCATGAGTGGTAGAGGTGCATATGCAGAGCTGAATAGGTTACAGGATGTGTGTTCAATTATACTGCCACTAACACAACTCCGAATTAATTTACTTTTCAGAATTTATCAAGGAACAGGAATTTCAAATGTTGAGCAATTCAGCATTTTTAATAACACATTAGCGTACAAATATCCTATCACCTGAGAGCATGAAGGTAAAAAAAATGTTCAGGATTTTAATATAGTAAGCTAATAACTCATATTTGTTTCCTGCTGCAGTTATAAAAGTGAATTGCAATCCAGTAGAATAAAGGCATTTTCAAAAATTGGATTTTATCCATGAAAAGTTCCTAATGACCAGATTTCCATCAGGTCGTTGTAAGTTTTGTAGGAAGTTTTATTACTTAGCAGAGCACTAGTTGGTTCTAAAGATGTTTTTTGAAGTAGAGACTTGTTTCAGTTACTAACTTAGAGGAGATGGAAAAAAATGTAAACACTTGAAGTGTGTCCATCTTTCTCTTACCTGGATTTCCCGCAGACTGTTAGAGATTATATATAAGTAGTTTTCTCTAGATTCTTTACCATGTCTAGTTTGTTTTCTTGCTGCAAGGCCTACTTGCTGTTTAACTCTTGAACTTCTAAATAACTGGCTCTGTCTGCTGACAAGGTAATGTTAAAAGGTTTAACACACTTACTGTTAGTTGCAGTGATGACTGATCTTGAAGGACTTTTTGTGCTTGTTTCTTTGTAAAATGCAGTTTGTATAGAAGCAACATCCTGGCATGTAGCCTAATGATGGCTGTTTCATTTAATTGGGAATAAAAATAATTGAGATGCACTACAGATGGATGTTTCTTCACCATGTTAAAAAAATCCTGAAACTACAAAAGTTGCTCAGAATTGAAGTCAATCTAACTTTGTAGTTGACCAATAACCCTCTTTATGTACTGCTTAATGGATATAAGTCATGGAGTAGATGTGTTTTGCAGGATTGGAATAATTTCTAGTGTCAATAATATAATAGAAATACTGCTTGTTGAAATAACAGAAATGGTTTGTAGGAAATTTTATGTTAGTCATTTTTTTTAAAAGTAAGTGCATGAAATGGTCATGGCTCTAACTTGTAGCGTCTGGCCAGTTGGAATTATGTTTTGAGAGTCACAACTTTTTAGTGATCCACTTACTTTCACAATAATAGATTTTATTCCCTGTTGTCTAAAAAGAAATCGTCACTTGAATAGACTGTTGTAGGTTGTGGGGTTTCTTTTAAACATATTCTCACTGATTTGAGTGAATACAGCCTCTCTTTCAGAAATGAAGGGATGACAAAATATTCTTTGTTCTTATTTTAGTGCTTTTGTTCCTGATCTATTTGGATACAGCATTCCAAACATGAATTGATAGGAACATTGCTAGCAAAATCTAATGGTTTTTGGTTTTGTGAATGTCAGTAGCTAGAAAAATTTAAATGTTACTAAAGTTTTACCTCTTATGCTATGGCTTTTCAGTAATGAGGTAGAGGAAATAACTCTGGATAGATACTTACTCTTTCCCATCAGCTGCTAAGAAGCAAACCATGCTGTGCTTCTTTTACTTCTTGCATGCAATATATAAAAATTGCTGTTGAAAGACACTGGTAATTTATATATTTGTTTAATTAAGGAACATATGCCCGAATTCTTTTACATTCTGGAAAAAATCAATTAATCTGTAAAAAAACAATATAACAGTGGTCAGTTGGATTTAATGTGAAAGTAAATGCTTACAGTTCTTGTTCTTAGCAGTGTGTTGGCAGTGATTCTATTGTCTTAAGAAATGGTGTGTAAGATAACATTTAGGATATAATTTGGCATTACAGTTTGACTTGAATAGAGATAATTTAGGTTTCAGAGCATCAAAAAAGTCTCAAACTCTGGAAGATTTTGGAGCTGAATCGCAAAGAAACCTTTCAAAGCTACTTTTACTTTCTGTGCTGGGGAACAATAACCAAAGTAGTTCCAGGAAAACAAGTTTCATATTGTTCTGAACCTAACCACGACCCAAACCTGGTAAGATCAGATCTTAGTGCTGGAACATCTCTGAAATTTGAGCTGTCTAGTTAAAAGCATAATGTTGTGGCCAATTTTCTGCAGCTACATTCTCTCTTTCATGGTTCTACCATAATTACAGGTTTGATGAGGTATTGTTGTTATGTTGTGGTAAGCTTTTTACTTCATTGCACCATTTTATTTGGGATGCCAGCATAAAGGTTTCTTACAGGCCCAAGTCTGTAAATCTCTGCTGACCAGGATTCAAATTTGCACATAGTTTTGTTATACTTCCATTAAATACTTGTATATTTGACCATTTCTGTATGGCTTACTACAAAATAAGTTTGTGTTCTCAAGGTGATGGGTATGTGCAACATCCACATGATTTATTCTCAAATACTTATGATTTAGATGCATCCAAATGTTTTCAGTTAAATGGGAGCTGTAATTATATCAATAAATATGCAGCATTCAGTCATTCTTGAGGTGTGATAGAAAATTTAATAACAACTTCTTTTTATGCAGAAGTTTGTCACTGCTACCTGGGGATATGCCACAAATGTTAAGGTGTCTTTTTTCCCCTTGCTCTCAGTTTCAGGGTAGCTTGCATTTAAAAGCAAGTAGCAGCTTGCTTCCATTTGTTACCAAAATAACATGGTAGGCGCAATCAGTTTCAATTGCTGCTGATAATTATAAGGTGCAATAATTGAGAATATAGAGAAAAGGAGACTGTGAGCTGTATTTGAACTCAGTACTTAAGCAATAAAAAATTTATCAAACTGCAAAAAATAAGTCATTTTAACAAGCACATTCCAAAGGTGCTGGATTTATGAGGAGACCCCAGGAAACTTTGATTGAAATTGCTGTCTCTGATTGTAGTTCTATATTTTATTGGTGCCATATTGTGAACAGTGCTGCTGCCAAAGTGAATGGGAAAGCAGCATAACAGAGAGAGTTAACCCAGAAAGGTTACTTCTTTTTATAATACTCATGATGTATTGCATTAAAAATGCCTTGAAAGCCATCCTATTTGCAGTTTTCAGAAAACATTTTTCTGAAATTAAGTTACGATTTATCTGAACAGGGTAGAAAGTATGAAAGCCCCTTGAAGAGTTTAGTATTGATTTTTCTGAGTATTTGCTAGCTCTTGTTTTCTCATTTGTGTGCTCCTTGATGGAAAGGCCTAGAGCTGCTCCCGAGCCAGAGCTTCAGTTGGATGAGAACTGCAGCAGTGAGGGGAGGGAACTTGGGGACTGTAAGAATTTTCACTTAACATTTAGACTGACCCTTTAATAGGCTTTGTCTCTCTGCTTCCTGAATTTAGACAATATTTAATGGACACAGTAGTTAATAAATTGTCTTAATTTTCTAAAGGCTGCCCCCAGCTAAGCTACCTGCAGTAACCATGTGAGATGAATGACATGAGTATCTTAAAAGTGTGAGTTTGTGGTCACACTTTGTGTATACCTCTTAAAATAAGAGCTATACATCTTTAATATTTTTCTTATAGAACTAAATTTAGACAAAAAGTTTTAGAAAATTATTGCATGAAAGCACATTTCAAGTGGACAGTGAAATGGACACAGTTACTAAGTTTTAAGTAAGAATTGGGCATGGTGCATAGTTAATTTCTAACTGTTCACTGCTGTTATGTGCCAACTGCTTATTAAAACTTCATTCTCCCTCTGTCAAAATGCACTGTTACTTTAGCTGTAAAACTGTTACACCATAGCTCCCAAATACCTTGTTATAAATGCTGACTGTATCTTTCAATTTATACTGCAGTGAAGTAAGCTTATGAAAATAGTTCTGAGGGATTAAGCTCTAAATACTATTTCTATGCGGTGGATTATTTTTTCCCCAAGCTCAACATGCTCATGTTGCTTAATGATAAGAAAAGTGTTGTGACAAATGTATTGAAGCTTCATTGGCTCTTGCACATGTTATCTAGCATGTTTGAGTAGTAATTTTGAGAAAAGAATGACAAAGATGGTTCCAAGATTTGCTTTGTTGGTCTAGACTGTTTTTTGTAACCATTACTTCACCTTACTTTGCCTCAGTTTATGATTTGGTGAAATTGCAAGTACATAAAGAAATGAAATTGTTCCTAAAATGCTTTGGCAGTTTGACTTGAAATTCTTTCAGAAGTTATCTCTTGTTCTATCAGTGTTGCTGCATTTTTGAATTTTTTTCTTCCACGCTTATAGTTTTAGTAATGAAAAAAATTAAATTGAGTGAGGATTAACTAAAACTCCCCTTACATGTGCTTGAGAATTTCAGAAAACCTTGAGTCCGTTACAAGCTTTGACTTGATTAGCCTTCACTTGGTAGTTAACATAAACTTTCCATCTTGGTAATGTTGGTTGCAAAACAATTCTTGATCTCATATGGCTTTTTTTTCTTTTACCTATTGCATACTTTTGAATTTGGAGATGATGATTATAGAAAATGGAGATTATAGAATCTTTAAGCCTATTAAGGTTGTACCAATATGGGATATCTTTAAGTCTAAACCAGATTATGTGTTTATGATTCTTACCTGTTCTCTCATTTTTGTGGTCTCTCTCTCTCGCTCAAGATTCAGCCATAGAAGAAAGCAGTGAACAAGAACTGGAGGGAAGAGACCCAGCTGTTTGGCACGTAGGCTTGAAGGTAGCATGGGACATAGAGACACCTGGATTAGCAATACCACTTCACCAAGGAGACATCTACTTGATGCTTGGTAATTTTAAAGGACTAAGTTGAACTTCCTGTTGGAAATGGAGAAAATTACAGTTATGTTAAAATTAGTTACCATACCTTCCTTGCAGTTAGGACTTTCCTTATTTAGAAAGACATGAAATCCATCTGGAATATATAATAAATTCCTCCTACCCTGCCTACTTCCAGAGTATTTTAGGGAACTTTTTTTTCTTAATGTTTCTTTCACTTCACAGCTAAGAAAGAAATAGTCTTTTTTCACCTTTTCTGTCTGTTGTGCAGTCAGAATTAGTAGTCCAAGTCAGGCTTCAGGGCCTAACCAGAATTTCCCTAGATCGAGCAAGAAGTTGTGCTGTATGTGTCCCATCCTTGTATTTCTAGTGGCTTTTCATATTCTTAATGCAGTTTTTCTGAGCATCTCTCATGTTCAACAAATAAATTTCTATTCTTCAGCTTGGCTTATCAAGTGGCTCCTGTATTGTGTAAGATGTGAATGAATGTCTTAAAAGTTTTTTGGTACCATGGTTCTTGAGGTTTCAATCATTATGCCGATCTGTGGATGTTTTATTAGTCACCAGTTTTACACGTGACATTTCTCTCTTTCTGCCACACTTTTCCATGTCTATATTCAAACATGCTATTTTCTAGTAGTGGGATTATACTAAGATCATAATGAACAGAGCTGTCTTACTCCAAGAATGAGTCTCAATGTCTCAAGCGTAGAGGATTTAAAAAAGAAAATTAAATTGAGTTAATTTGCTTGAGCAGCTGAGCTCATGTGCTAAGGTTTATCCATTGAAAGAAATGAAGTGAGAACTGTTGCTAAGGTTTGTTGACACAAAATCTGTTGCTTTCTCTTTTGGCTTGTATTTCTCTTGGTTATCATTTTTGTTAAAATAAATTTAGTTGTAAATCACACAAAAACAAGAACAAGGCCTCTGACAACATAATGTTTGCCTGTTTAGTGTCTTGGCTTGACAGACATCATCGTTGAAGACCGAGAGCACTTGCAGAGCTCCCTGCTTTTGTGTTTGTGACTTGGAAGGCATATTCTGTGGAATGTCCCTAGAAGGACTTGTTACACTCCAAACTTCATGGACAGAACAGTCTTTTGAACTTTACCTTTCACAGTTTATATACTAAAAACAATATATTTATAAGCCATCATAAAAACCATGTACCATTCCTTGTTCTTAATCATAAATCTTGTGCACTGTCATCAGGGAAGTATCTTGTGTAAAAGCACTGGACTAACTGTGCTCTGAAGTATGTTCAGACATGGAAAGATCAAGTGTTAAGATGTGAGATCCTTTGGCAGAGGGTTCTGGATGTGCCTCCCTTTTCTGTATTTGTAAGGGTTTAAAGTAGAAGCCTAGAGGGAAAGAGGGACAATGGAAGTGAAGTTTCAGTGGCAGCTAAACATTCCTAGAAGGGTTATTAGTAATCTATTTTTGTGCAATAGCAGTTAGGGCATCAAGTAAACTTCTTATCTAATCCTTCCTGACTGGAAACTTTGAGCATGTAGAGCTATGCTGGCCAACAGATTCAGAAGGTATTTAATAAAAGAAGGGACTAACTTCAGTACTTTTATTGCAAAATACTGTAGATTGTAGTTGATTGAGTTAACAGATCATAAGGGTGCTTTTTATTCCCTAGTGGAATTTATATAGTAACTGAAGTATTTTCAGGGATTCTATATGAAGGTTAGATCAGAAAGTTAGTTTATTTAATGAGTAACATCATGAGCATGTTTAGATGGAAACAAAGGATATATTAAACATTCTTTTGAAGATGATGTGTAAATCACTTTCTTATTAATACTTTTGAAGAGCTACAGATTTGAGCTCTGTAGGCCAGGTGTTTTGTTAATCTCTTCTGCATTTCCATAGTCTTTGTATTTCTTTTCAATTACTTGGAAAAAAGTTACTCTTCGAAATAGTCTTAGAGGGTATTTTCAAAATTACCCTTTTATTGGTTTTCTTTGTATAGCAGAACTGCCTTTATCATTTTGACTTGGAGTGAAAGACAATATAAGGAAACATATATAGTTTTAGGGTATTTTTAACTGTTCAAATTTTTTGCACTAACTTTTAAGAGGGCGCATCTTGAGGATACCATCTAAAAGATAAAATATGAAAACTCTGTAAAAAAAAGAAACTCAGCAATAAAAAAAAAAAGATTCATTTGTCTTATGCTTTTGTACATACTGCATTCCAGAACCTCATTTTAGTAAGCAGAGTCCTCTTACTGGCATTATGTTAAAAGCAGTGGCAGCAGTATGCAAAACATGGAGAAAATTGAGCACTGAGAGTCCTGCAGCAGGTGGTGGTTCCTGTACAGGGACTGATTGGTGGGCCTGTAGGATTGGTTCTGCCCACCACTGACCCATCCACTCTAGCACAAAACTCAGCCACTCTGTAGATCTCTTCTCCCAGTTGTTGGAATGGTGTAGTGTTACTGCTTTGTGTGAGTGTTGTAAAATGCTGAAACATCACAGTCAATATGTTTCTTATAATTTCAAAGTCAGGTCCTGTCAATTCCTATACCTGTAATACCATGACTATTTCCTGTGGTACACACAAATCTATATGAGAAAGTGTGGTAGCTGGATATTTCTTATAGTAACATGCAATTACAATAACATGTAAATCAAGATCAATAGGTATAGAAAAGTAACAAAAAAACCAAGGTTTTTTCTTTAGTATTTCTAGTAGACATATAATAATATTTCTGTTCCTCTCTTCATTGGCTTTATAAATGGTCTCTGGTATTCTGGGGAGAAATTTAGTAAAATGTCTTGAAATTTAAATTTACATCTTCCTTCTCAGCAGCCCTCTTGAAAGCCCTCATGAAATCATTAGCCATAATTTAGATGTATTTTAATACTTAACATAAGGTGATCAAATCCGTTCTTCTATTAAGCTATTACAATAATATAAATATATTTTTTTAAGCAAAACCAACAAAAACTCAAAATTACTTTCAGTAAGACAGATTTTTTAAAGTAGTTTTTTTAGTCCTTTCTTAATATGAAGAAAATATCCTGGTGAATGGCTGCAAGTCTGCTGCCTAGAAGTTCAAATCTAAAGTTTGTATCAGTCATGAAGCGGAAACACTTTAGCTCAATTTAGAATAATATATTGGTCTACAGAGGAAGTGCACGCTGAACCCTGCTGTCTCAAGTACACAGTCAAGGGGTGTCTAATATGAAACGTGTTGGGTGCATGCAATAAATCCAAAACGCGTGGAGGTGAGCAAAGGGCCCCATCTGCTCTGTCCTAGAGCATGCTTAACTGGGCTTGTCATGGTCCTATTATTAAATTGGAATTTTTCCCCTAATCTTTGAGTTAGACATGACCAGATTTGCAAGCAGATTTACAATTTTCACTAATTTTCCTACCATGACTTCAAAACATACTTAACAAAAATACGTTCTGGACTCTTTCAAAGGCAGATTTACATTTCTGCAGCTGTTTCCCATAGATCAAGCTCTTGCTTGAAGGTTAGGGTTTTAAAACAGCATGAAGATGAACTTTGAATCATATACCACTCCCCACTCCCAGCAAATTATAGTTTAAGAAGCTATCAAAAAAATAATCAAAAAATTATTTTCATAACCAACCAGAAGTAGGTTGCACACATTGCAGAGGTTGGCTTGTGGTTAAAGATAAGTATTTAATGGAAACACTTCCATGTGCATATAGTGACTCATTAAACTATTTCTAGATATTTAATCTGCTTCTATTTTCACAAACTAACTTGAACCCTCTTTGCTCTCTAGCATCTTGAATGTGTTGGAGTTTTTCACCCCCCCTTTTTCTTGAGCCCACATTTAATCCAAATGGTGTATTCCCTACTAAGTCTGGAGACTTAGAACTCCAGAAATGTATTTGTCGTTACCAAACTTTGATCATGAAGTTTGACAAATCTCTGACATACTTCTTTTAAATTCATTATTTTTTAGACTTTTAATTCATATTATTTTATTTGTGCATGGTTTTCTTGTTTAAAAATATTTCTTAATTTGGGAAAGATCTTCCCTCTAGTGTTCTGTTACAAAAGGAGTATTCCGTTGACCTGTAATGTCTTAGGGAAGGAGATATGCCTTCCTGGTGCTCTTGTTGATACACCTGCAGTAAAATGAGTTTTGTTCAATTTCCTCCTATTAAAGCATTGTGTGCAGTTGGATACAAATAAAATTGGAAAAGGTAGAAAAGTATTTTACTGCTTTGAAAATTGCACTGTAATAAGGTTAAGAAGAAAATTTTTTATTTGTTAATGGTAGATGAGAAAATTAATAGCAAAAGTCCATTTCACTTTTGTTTGTAGATACTTGTGGTGGTTAGAATATCAAAGATTTTACCAGTGCTTTAAACACCACTGTACCTTTTATTTGTCTCTTGAAATAGATGAAAGACAACTGTCTAAAAAGTTCAGGAGGAACACTTGAGAGAAGATGGAAAAGACTATAGAAACCCCTGTTGGTCATTCTGGGAGCTGTTTTTCATTGTGGTTTGTGTTTTCAGGGGAAATACTTTACCTCCAAGTAATAATGTTTAGGGCCTTTAGTCCCCACTCCTTTAAGGACTGGCTAAGAATTTATTGCCTTTCTACCTTGTATTTGTTATGTTGGAGTAGTCTGCAGTGACATGGGTGTAGTCATTCTTGTCACAGTGCTTAGTCTCCTCAGCTCACTGATAATTACTTCAGTAGTAGAATGAGAATTAAGTGTATGTGTGTTATTTCAGTGTTTGCACACAGACATGTCCATTTGTCTGTTCTTTTGACAAAGGCTGTGTAAACATAGGGCTCTCAGTGATGCTGGTGGAGCCCAGGTAATTCAGCTGTCAGAAGAAAGCCTAGAGTGGACAGAGCAGGGGCAGGGACTGAGAACAGGCTCAGAGAGAAAAGGGAGGAACTGGCAGTAGTTTGAAGCAGAGGGGAGAGGACTGTGCTGAGGCTCTGTGCTGGAGGGATGTATTTTGAGAAAACAAGAGGCAAAACCCCCAGATGTCATACAGTGGAGGGAGAGACAGATCTATAATGTGAACTTGCCCCCACAATTAAAAATCGAATGTGCAACATCCAGTTTCCAAAATGTATCTGCTATCTGTAAATAACAGGAAAATCACTGAGAAGTTTAACTGATGAGGGGGTCCCACGTGAAGAATAATAGTCTGCATTCTATACTGAAGAGGCCCTGTTTTGGTTTTCCAGACCTCACGGGTCAGTGCTTAGTCATGTAAAACTGAGGTTGACTCCTTATGTGTTGTTTTTTACTGACCCCCATGAGAGCACTGTGGTACTTCCAACATGGGTGACCAAGGAATGAATCAGCTTTGGTTTGGCTCTAAAACCAAAATAGTAATCTGGGTGTAGTGTTCTGTATCTGAATAAAAGCTTTTAAGGCCAGATGGACAATAGCCAATTAAACAAAGAGTGATTTTTCTTTTCAGTTAATATATATTTAGTAGAAAAAGAAAGTAAATCTTTAACACAGTCTTTTAAGACCTAAAATGTAGTTTTTAATGTGCTTTGAGGCATGCAATCAATGAATCTTCAACTATTTTTGTACAATTAAAGTTTTAGATTAATTGTAAACTCTCAAATTAAAATTAAAGTCTTCTTTCTGCGATTCATAAAGGATTAGAGACAGTTGGGAGCAATTCCAAGGTGGAGCTCTACAATGAAAGATTTGCCAAGGATTTGTATAAAGATGCAAATCAAAATGCAATAAGTCTAATTCTGTTTGCTGCATAAACCACACCACAATGAATGGGCACTGAAAGAGGCAGTGGAAGTGTTTAGGTTTGTTTTCTGACACAATTCTTCTTGAAAGTGATTGCGTTATTTAAACTTTGCGATTGTGTTATTTAAATATTGCGATAATGTTCTATGGCTCTTGCAAGTCTGTGCAATTTACCCTCATATGTTTCTACAGGAAGTAGTCTTTTTGTAAGTTCTTTTTCTATGTTTTGTAGCATTTTCCTCAAGCTTTTCAACTGCAGCTATCTGCAAACCTCATGCAAACAGAAAATAAACCTCCCATCTCCCACCTCAGTGCAAATTCAATCCTGTTTTTAACACTTGCCTGCTACTTCTTATATAAATTATTTTTCTGGGTTTTATTTTTTTTTTTTTTTCAAGTTTATAGTGCTATCTGCTGTTTTGGATATGTTAATAAATGCTTATAAAACTAATAAAAATACACTTTGTACAACTAGGAGAAATTAAATAGTTTTTCTGATTTCTTATTTACTAGACTTTTCTCAGTTTTAAAGTTTCAGATTTGCTTCAAGGCAAAGTAGAAGTTTTACACCATATATTTTTTCAGTAATAAAGGACACCACTGAGCCTCACACACTGTATTCTGTTCCATTTGATAGTCTTGTTGTTATGGTCAGAAGAGTGTTTTCAAAAATAAGTAGGAATTTGGGGTATCAGGCTTTGGGTTTGCCTGAAATACCAATCTCTTAGAAGAGAAATAATATTTATATGACGTTTGATAATTTCTCATCGTGCTGGTTCCCTGAAAGAATAAATGTTACTAAAAATAGACTCCCAGTTAACTGACATCTTTGTTCTCTTCAGATTTTGTTGATGATGATTTTTTTGCTTGGTGACTCATCAAGTCGCCTAGTTTTGTGCGTTTTAAATCTCTTTCTATGCCATTCAAAACTGTATCCCAGGAGTGATTTTACATAAATTTTTGATAGATTTTCCTGAATGTCTTATTAAGGTTGAGAGAGCAGCCTGATTTTAAGAGCAAAATTGAATTGAATTCAACAATTCACTTGAATGGAAAGCACTTCATGAATGGTTTTCAACATAAAAGTGAGTGGTGTTATTAGATCAAGTCTGAACTTTTCCAGAGGAAATTCTTGATGGCAACCAGATAGGTTCCATCTCCAGGGTTTGTGGGGTTGTTTGTCTTCCCATGTCCATGTCAGCCTTCTGGCAGGCTGCAAGGAAATCACAAAAAAGTTACTTTGGAGACAGTTCTTTGAGCAGATTTGAGTGTCAGATAAAAAGAAGAAGTAATAGGTGTATGAGGGGGTTATTTTCTTCCTTTTTTTCAAGAAATTTCAGTACTTTTTAGTGATTTTTGGGAAAGAGATTGTAACTTCTAAGTAGTCTGTTGAGTGATCCTCAGCTTTGGAGGAATTAATTGGTTAGTTGAACTTTCCCCATAAGAGGTGGGAAAATGTAACTTCTAAACTGTATAAATTTGGAGAAAACTAGTGTGAGTAGAAGTATTTCTGACTCTAGGGCAGTGAATAGTTACTGTGCTGTGCAAAACATTGGAGCTATGTGACTTAATTCTCTAAGCATTAAAGGAAGAAAAGTAGTGTACTTAATTCATATTCAACCAAATTAACTTTTATTAAGTATAATTTTTCCCTGTACTTAAGGTTTTCTAATCTGTCCCTAGATGATCTCAATATGACGCATCAGCATTGTGTTCTGGCTGGTTTATCACCTCGGTTCAGCTCAACTCACAGGGTGGCAGATGTAAGTATCAAAAACGTTTCACTGTTTGGTCCCTGGTTAAACCAATATCCTGGAGCCGTATATGCAGCACCGTGGTGTCTTACCCAGAACTGTGGTTCATGTTGTGCTTATGACTCAAACTCTTCATTAACAAC
Organism: Platysteira castanea; assembly: GCA_013397175.1. Lineage (NCBI taxonomy): Eukaryota > Metazoa > Chordata > Aves > Passeriformes > Platysteira > Platysteira castanea. The sequence goes on along the minus strand of VYXC01008459.1, from coordinate 2,402,374 downwards.
TGCTGTTTATTTTTGATTGAGGCACGCTTGGTTCTGTATTGGCAGTTGGCCTTAACTCCCGGGTAGGCTTATCAGATGTGAATTGAGAATGTGCTGCACCACACCTCATGGATTGCTGGTGAAATACAGTTGAGAAATACGTATTTTCTGAAGTGGTTATATTTAAGTTTTTATTGTATCTTTATAGTCTTCAAGAGGAACATTGGAATACATACTTGGACAATGTGAACTGGCACTGCAGAATTTACAGAGTGATTCTGACTCAATGCCTTTGTCTTTGAAATCACTGGAAGCTGCAGTTGTGAAGCAAGTAGAAGAAATACATAATGAGGTGAGATGATCTGCACTGAAAATACTTCAGCCAGGTCTGAGCAGTGCAGTCTCCTCATGGAGTTAATGGCAATTAAGTGTGTTCAGCTGCTTACAAGGTATTGCTTTGTACGAGTTTGCATTGTGGCTTTTATGACTTTTTTACTTGGGTGCAGTAATTGGGATTATTGTGGAAGTTTTCATTTTTCCTTCTTAAGATCCCTCTGCTGGTAAAGCAAGAGAAGTTTCACAAAGTATTACACCAGAACTGACTGTGGTGGACAAACAGACTACTCTAGCACTTCCCTAACAGAAAGGAAGAGAGAGAAGGGATTAGAGGGAAAGAAGTAGGTAAAATTTTTCAGTTATATCTCCCTGGTTTGAATTGAACCAGGTTTTTGCATAATGTAAGGGGCGGCACAATTGTGAGTGTGGGCTCTAAAGTACGTTCTGAAGAAAATACAGTGGAAATAATTGTGAGGAACATATTTAAGCAGGTCATTTAGTGCTACAGAAGATGGAAGTGTATTAATGCACTTTGACAGGATTCCACTGAAGCTGGCAGTGCTTTCTTGCTTGGACCTGTGCTGTGTAATTCTACTAAGAGAAATTAGAAGCTGTACATAGGTCATTTTCACTCAAATTAGAATTTGTGTAAAATGTTTAAACTGCTGTCTGCTGAGGAGTATAATATTGTGTAGCTACTAAAACTTTGTAGAACACATTTTTATCTGTATTGTGTTTACAGTTGGTAAAATGGGGCATAGTGTTGGCAAGAGATTTGCGCTCTTGACTTTTACTGAAACAGCTCCTAGGGCAATTTAAAGAAGTCTGATGCATGCAGGGGTTTACAAAACATTAATCAGGCTCAGTCCATAAAACTACACGCATATGTGGTTTGCACAGCAAGGGCCACAGGCACAGCTGGTGTAAATTTGCACGGGTCCTTTAACATCAAAGCCATGTGCTGTTTACATCAGGTGAGAGAGTAGCCCCTGGTGTTTGCAGTCACCTGAATAATTTTGCAATGTGACATACAGGGATGTTTCCTGTTACACATATGGGATCTACTGTAACAGCAATCCTTGTTTAAGTTGTACATATTGTGCACTTAGTAGACACATTGGACCTATATTTAATTTGAAAAGAGACTACCCATCCACCTATTTTACTATTCTTTTTTTATTGTTTTTTATCCCAAGGTCAAGTCTTCGCTTGCTGTTAGAGTGCTACTTAAATTTCATTTATTGCTGCACAAGTAGACAAAATTTCTAGAGGCTTATCTCTGTGGTAAATGCCTATTTCTTTTTCAAACATCGCTGAGCTGAAAATATAAAGACCTGTGAAGCTAATGCAACTTTCCTTGCATATAAAAGCTTCCTACCTTCTTTCATTCTGCATGATAAATCTTTGTCTTTTCAGGCATTCAGGCATACAGGTTTTAGGTTCAAACTTTATCAGGCAGGTGGAAGAACAAGAGACTGTTTTGTTTCTTTAAGAAAATCAAACTGCTTACTGATGAAAATGAGCCTTTCATTTCACTTTCTTAGTTTGTTAGCAATTTTTAATGCAAAATCAAAATAGCACAAAAATCCAAATCTCCATAGGGTTAATGAAGAACTGCCACCCAATTTCCCAATTTTGCCTGTGTATTACTGATATACAGCTCTCTGTGCTATTCATAAACCTCCTTGTGATTTTTTTTCTCTTCCTCTGAACCAGAGATCATGAGCTTGAAATGAGATAGTATCTAGAGGTGATGATACTGTTGTATTTTATTTTTAAATATTGTCATAACTGAAGTTCTTCAGTTTAACTCTTATAACTAGATGCAGCCATTTTTCTTGGTTCTTTATCTTCCTGAAATGCTACGGGTTCATTCTTTTTACCCCCTGCTGGTGCCTCCGAAGCAGTCATCAGAGAACATTAACCAGAACAGAACCATCACAGTACCAAGCTAAAATAGAGTAGTTTAGCAGATTCACAGTCTGTGCTGAAATTAACTGCTCTGCCAAATGAGGCCTGGATGAATTATCTGTGTCTGCTCGAGGGAAAAAGCCTGAGAGTGGGTCTGAAAGAATGAGGAATGATTCTGTGCCTTCACTTTTGTACTCCTGGGCAGGAAAATTGACTTGCTGTGCTGATAAAGTGTGTTTGAACTGAGGATCTGAAGCATAGGTGGAGACTTCATTTTTTTCCAGTTTTGTAGTGGGCAGAGAAACCTCTAAAAGGGTATCTGGGGGATGTCCTTACTTGCTGTTAGATTTCCCAGAGTTCATTTGTCAGTGCCCTGTCTTGGATGTCTTGACAGAGGTATTCCTGTTGGAAAAGTAAGATGCTAACCTGAGGAGGATTTTAGCATCTCTAGCAGGCAGCCAGGTGGAAGTTAAATATTTCTTTAAACCTTGCTTTGTTTTCATGGTCTCCCTCACTAAAACAGCCTTCAAAGGAATATCTGAGTAATTGCAAGGTATGTGCTGTGTGTTAGATGTGTGAGTCACTTCACTCCCAGTGTGTACTTTGTAGTTGTAAGTAAAGATAACCTTAATTAAGGGTGTTCACGTGCTGCTTCTCTGAGTAGCTTATGGGCTTGCAGTCTGAACAAATACTTCAGTGGCAGGGGTGTAGCAGGGTGAGCAGATGTAGTTACCTGGCAGCTGTGGAGCACAATAGCCTGACAACTCACACACAGTCACAATCAGATTGTTGTTTGGTCAGGAATAATTTATCCTGAAAGAAATGATCTTGCACAATTCTCTGAATGGGAACCTCTTGCTCCTACCACTACTTTCCTCCTACTTGGCTTTCCAAAACATATACAGCTGCTGAGTACATCCCAAACAGAGCTACAGGGCTCTTTTTCTCATTTTGAGAAAACCACTGGCAACTAAATTCTTTTTAAAGGAACTAAATACTGCTGGACAGATCATGTAAATATACATATAAAAGTAAATCTGCAGAAAGGATCTTCACCACCCTGTTCTTCACATTTCAAAGAAAATTTTTCTTGCTCTGACTAATGTAAAATCTGCTAATAGTTCATATTAGTGTGAGGTACTTTCAAGTCTTCTGTATTTGCCAGCACCAAATTAATGTTCAGATGTTCTCAGTGTAGTAAAACACTAGAGGAAGTCTTCTTAGTGTCATGGGATTGTGTTGAAAATATGGCAGGTTTCAAAGTAAGCACTCAGGTTTCAAAGGTAGGGGTTTGTTCTCATCAGAGTATTGCTCAGCTGTGATAATCAGATCCTGATTACCATGATTAAAACTCAAGACTGAATTGGTTGCCCTGTTGCTTGTGAGGTACAGTCACTCTTGCCTGCAGCAAATCTGGTTTTTGGCAGCAGTAGATAAATTGAGCTTGGAGAATGCACAGAGAGCTAGAAAGCCTGGGCTAGCTGAGTTGAAGGGATGTGGTGTTAGACACTGAGGTCACTGGTGAGAAAGGGAGAGGTGTAGGCAGCCAAAGGAAGGTTAATATGTTTTAGCACATTACAGTGAGCTGACAGCATGGTTGGTGGCTGACTAGTATGGCAGAGAGAAAATATAGATCACCTACATGTGTGGCATTTAATAACCAGTACTTTTAAATAATGGACTGAAGAGCATTGCCTCACAAAATGTTAAATGCTACTGTTGGCCTTTTACTACCCCGTATTGACAATAACCTAAAATTGGCCTTTAATCATTGCTGAAAGGACAACTTGAAAATATGTTGGGATATGAGGCCTGATTCTGAGCTTACTTGCACAGATGTAAGTCATAAGTGAAAATCAGAAGATGAAAATTGTTCCTCTGACACTCAGCCTGTATGTTTTTGTATGTAAATATGTTTAAGCTGTGTCCTGTTCAGTTATGTAAAATGTTTTCTAATGATAACGAAAGTTAGTTCTCATGTATGGGAGTCTCCAAATTAAAACTCTTTGACAAAATCCTTAGCAAGAGCTGTTAACCCGAGAGTTTTGTCACAGAAGATGAATGTTCTGTCCTTGTGATTCCAATAGGGCTAGAAATGAGCTTGCTCTGTCTTTCCAGTATTTAGTGTTGAGGGTTTTTTACTGATACAGCTTCTCCTGTGCATGGAAGGAGACAAGGCAAGAGGAATGAGTTCCTGCTACAGAAAAAATTATTACAGAAGACAAATCATGTCACCCTTGCCTCATCAAGATAGTTTTCTTTCTCAGAATCAACAGTTACCTGTTCAGAGGTCATAGTTCAGAGCAGTCACTTGTCAGGCAGCTTGGTGGCCACCTTGGAGGGTGAAACATTGTTTTTCTCCCCAACCTCAATTTATTAACCCAGGTTAGAGCTAAGCAGAGATGCTGTGAGATGAATGCAGAGCAGAGTTTCATAGCTTTATTAGATGGCAGTCTACATCATTAAACAGCTTCTTGTTGCAATTAGGTACACACTGACCTCTGATGAGATCAGCTAATCCTGCAGAAAACGAATTAGCTTGTTGCTATACTTTATGTCTTAGACCTAAAAAGCAGCTCTTGTATTGCAAATTACATATATTGTGTATAGCATCAAGATACATTTAAATTTTGGCCAATATGCCAGACTGCAATTAGAGTGAAATCACATAGATTATTGTAACAAATCAATATGACTAGTTAAAAATCAGATTGACTGGAATAGATCTATGATGAGTCATAGTTTAACACTGATTTTAATAAAAATATTTTTTTCATTGATTAATGGCCTCGTGATTAATTTCATGGAACCTGTTTGCCAGATATCACTTGGTAGAGGCCAAAAAACACAAAAAGAAGTGGAGAGAGAGAAAAAAAAAGTTCTTAAAATTCTAACTGAATAATGACACACACAGCTTTCCCAAAAACTGCATATACTGTTTTTGTTTTTTTTTTACCAAAACATAACTGGATCCTTCATACCTTGTTAATATTATAGAGGAAGCAAGGTTTCATTCAGCCTTT